>QLNU02014176.1:282009-292123 GCA_006491805.2 Dysdera silvatica
CTTTATATACAGTGCGAATAAAAAATATCAAACTTCACTTAAAAAATGCGATCTGGTATAGACTTAGCCATGCCTATACCAAAGTCATTCGTGTATAATGACCACCTGCCTATTGTGACCATTGCAGTCTATTCCCAAAGGGGATCACTTTAAGCAGGTTTTACTGTATTTATATGCAATATATTTAAAATCTGATGATGGCAATAGGAGATAATCATGATCACTAAATGATAGCGCATGCTTATTGGACAAAAACAACGCATTCCCTCTGGCCTTTTTTTCCAGGTGCTAGCAGAACTGATGTTTACCAGAAGCATTGTATATATTTCCTCATCTTCCGAAATGATAGGTCTTTCAACTGCTTTAGCGGGTTTCTGTTTCTATCCTCGGCTATTACTTCCACAGACTGCTTGAAGAAAATACCAGTTTTTGTTTTCAATTGAACTTTTTCTTTTTACTGATTTACTGAAACACATTTTTTTCCCCGGAATTTTTCTAAGGAAAAACAGTTTCTGCGAAAAATTGTTAACACGCAAAAAACTATTTCTTTTGAAATTACCTAGATCGCTTGGAATGCACCCCACTGGTGTATATTAAATATTAACCCCGCTTGGTGGGGGTGGGTGAGGAACATTCAGTATATGGCTTTGAATCCCATTGGCTAAAAATAGCCTGGATTACAAAGGGTTAAAGTTAAGCACTCCCAACGCTGTCCGAGCTTCCTATCTGGGATTATAGTACCGCTTCCGGCGGCCACCCTTCCCACTTTTCCTCTCTGCCCACTCTACTACTGCTATTGCTATCACCAAAAAGTTGAGCAAGTAGGCGGCCACCCTACCTCCCTCCCTCCGCTTAACAATCAATCAATAATAAATTAATTGAAAAGGACGACAAATTAACAGTTTAATAGCCCAGGGCTATTGAAACAGCTGTAAACGATTTAACTTTATTAAACTGTGTTAATTTGTTGTCCTTTTCAATTAATTTAATAATGCTCGGTGTCGTTGTAAAATTATTTCACTCAATAATAGTTAAGCACGCCTACGCGCTGAGCTACTTGAGTCAAATGTCAGTTTCCATTCGATTCATTCATGTTAGCGAAAAAACTGGTTTGTTCAAGACATCCATTACTCTACGATTAAATCAAACAACAATATCAATCAACGTTTATTGGCGTAGTGATACCAACGCCGATGGTATGGCGTGATTAGATGGTGAAACGTTCGAAAGAAAATAAATATTTCTGCCTTCGGTGGGACCTGAACCCACGACCTTCCACGATCTACGATTAGTTAAGGTTTACGAAATGATCTTGACCAGTCTTTATGAATTCTATGGGGGAAAAAAAAAAGAACTTTAAAAAAAAAGAAAAGAAAAAAAATAGAAGCTAAAGCCTGGGGAAAAAAAGCAGAATTTAAATTAAAGAACTTTTAAATTAAAACTGTTTTTAAAATAGAAGTTACGTTTGGTACAGTAGTAAACTTCTTTAATTCAAGACTTTTGTTTTTAATCTTGTAAAATAGCCTCATTTTTCCTTTCCTTAAATTTTACAATTTTTTAGAAACTGTCCTCAATAAAAAAGCATCCGGGTACTTTTCGGAAATGAGAGTTGGTACACCATCAGATCGATTCTGTTATTAGAACTGTAAAACAGTTTTTTAATAGGCTGGTTGGGACTAAATATCAAAGTAAATATTTGGATAATATTATACGAGGGTCAGTACGTAAGTTTTTAGAAAATAATATACAAAATATTTCCATATCGAAAAAATTGTTTTATAGCTTTTCAATCTGGTTTTTCGCGCGGGAAAAACCAGTTCCTCCAAGACGGCCTTCCCTAAACTGCAATGGACTAACCCGTCTGCTAACGGTATCACGCGCCAACTGAGCGCGAATGCACAGTACCTGCTTGGCGTTTAAATGATCTTGTAAAACTAAATGCACTCGGGTCCTTGAAATGTTCAAAGATACCTCAATTTCATTATACGTGGCATTGCGATCTAAAGTGATTAGTTGTCGCACAGCATCAATGTTTTGTGGTGTCACAGCAGTGTTTGGTCATCCTTCAGGAAACTGATCACTGAAACTTCTATCCAAAATGGGATTCAGTTTTAAATTGTTACTTTGGATGGTGCTTCATTACCGAATTCATAAGATCGACACACTGTTGCTGTGTCAAAACTTGTCGAAAGTCATAAAAAAAATCATGGTTTGAAAATCCCTTCGACTAAAATCCATGTTTTTTCACTACCTCATTAACTTTAAAGCAACGCCGTGTAAAAAGAATTTTATAGCAATTCTGGTTCTGTAATACCCAATGCTTACGTGAAAGTTGAAATTCTAACAAATAGTCAACAATGAAAGCTTGGTCTTTTGCTTTGTCAGATTCTAGAAACTTAAGTATCGCCCTACGTATATCTATTAAGTAGTAACAGTTGTTTGGAAAGACTAATAAACGTTAATATCGTTTAAAAAGAAAAGAAAAAATGTATGTTTATTTGAGTCGTATACTCAATGTGTACTAGTTGTTCTCAGCACACCTTCTAAATGATTCCGAATTATTTGAATGCACCATTATTAAAGAAATATAAAATAAAAATGTTAATTTTTCGCCCGAAGTAAAAATTTCATAAATTTTTCGAATTTCAACGAAATACATTTATTTGTGTTGTAATAAATAAAGCGAATGCTTAATACTTCTGTCAAAGCGCCAGAAGAGGAGTGAAAATCATACGTTTTTACCATTTTAGCTTTAATTTATTTTTATATTAAGCCTATGTGCACATTCTCACCTTGTTTGGCGAAGAATGACTCTTGCTGTTCTTGCGCCAAAAAACACAACTAACCAAACAAGGAGCGAAAACCTCGCCATAATGGTAGTCTGTTTTGAACAACAACGACAGTGGTGAGCTGCTATTTTAGCGCTCACATTTAACCTTCACCCACTTAGATAATGTTGTTCCCTGACATGCGCGTACCCCAAAATTCTGTCTTTTAATGCTTCCTTATAGCGGGGTAGTTGTGCTGTCGCACCATAGCACAGATTTCGTTCATCATTCTATTGTAAAGGAAATTTAACGTAGTATGCAAATATTTTTTTTAAATATTTGTAATATTTTAAACATTTGTGTTATATTTGTTTTATTATAGTGAATAGTGTTGACGATTTGTCAATTAGACCGTTTTCCATATGCAGTTTTCGAGAATAAATTACAAAATCTTAAAGGTAGAAAACCTTGCTATCCCTCATTGCCAAATTTATTTTATAAACACAAAGATAAAAAAACTGAATATGCGGAACATTTTTCAGTTTTCTGTATGAAAAGTAGAATGGTTGACTGATTGTGAAACAAGGTCTATGCTCTTTCGTTGGCCATGTTTGTTATTTTCTGGAGAAAATAGCGTTTGGAATAAACGCGGGTTTTTTCGGATCTTAATCATTTCACAATTTCCCAACGGAGACACGAAATATTTTAATCGCATATAAATTCTTTTTTAAATCTTCGAATGTTCGGTAAGCAGAGAATAAACACACTGATAGGCAAACAACGATAGATTGAGATGAATCAACGTTACGAGAAAGTAAAAAATGATGGAGAGTTATTATAAAGCGATATACTGCGCAATATGTTATCTAGAAAAACAAGAGCTGTGTTTACGTTGTTACAATGTGTCAAAAAATGACGAAGTTGTTCAGAGGAACTCTTTATTTTGCCCACTTTGAAAACATTCTGTTGGCGATGCTGGGAGTTGAACGAGTACAGCTTCGAGAACTTGGCCTGAGAAGAATACTCGAAGCAAGAAAAACTGACTGGAGGGGGAAAATATGCCAATTTGCGCTTCCCCAATCAAATTCAAAACAGAGGAGTATTTTGAGATGATCGGCTGGGACAATCCCTTGTATCCAACGGCTACTTCAACCTAAACTACTACTACTAAACTACTTAACCTCAGCAACGAACACACAACAAGATTGATCACAGAAGCGATTCACTGTTTCAAATGGGGAAGCTCCTTTACCATTCTCAGGTAGTGGAGAGGCATGCGAGACTGGTGACAGAAGCGTCATGTGCAACATATGGTGAAGGATCCAAGAGTGAGTCACGGAACGAACTTCCGAAGTTTGACAACGAGACGAATTTCTTCGGACATCGTGTGGAACTTGGAGATACGAGTGATTACGCTGAGACTTTTTTGCAGTTCCATTTTTACGAATTAGAATCAGGGCCGGGCACCGCCCAGGGCCTACACCGGCCCTTTTATTATCGCGCACTTGTAATGTAAAATGTTTGTCATTACATTGTAGACCCCTATTCAGTATAAACATAAATGTAATTTATTCGAATTTCAATAACGCTAAAATGATATTTATTGTTCTTACAATTCATTTGTTATACTTTTATCAAATTAAGATTATTGTTATTAACAACGGATCAGAAGAAGACAAAACTATTTACCATCTCCCATCAAATGGCTTAAAAACTTTGTTTCAAAGAGTTCAGTTTCCAAATCTTTTTCGGGGCAGGGTCCCGAACCCCCTTTTCTTTGGGATCTATTCCATACCTTCAGGCTCCCCGGTAAGACCCCTTTCCAAAATATTAGGGCCCCACGAAGTCTTTGGCCGCTACTGATTAAAATCATATGTTGAGTCAGGAAACAAAAACATTGCAAAAAATAATAATAATAATAAAAAAATAGTTTGATGTTTTCACTATTTGACACATTAATATTTTTCTGGCCTCGTGTGGAACCTGAAGATAACGAGCGATTAAGCTGGAATTACAGTGGAAATTGTTTTTAACGACGCCAGTTATAACGACCAACCGCATATAACGACGGAATTTTTACAAGAAGTTTGGTTTGCTATTCTACTCTATATTAAATGTATCGGTTATAACGACATCGTACTGCTATAACGAAGGCGATTTTGTAGCCTACGTAGATTTGAAGTAGGGAAATTCGTATCGAATATAACGACGCGACTTGATAGTTATACATTGGAACCACGTGGGTTCGAGACAACGCTGGAATCGCATCTGTGTTATTAAAATTTAAGCGTTATTTTAATCTTGTTTATTTACAAATGTCCGACGAATTTTTATTACCTCTAAACTTGAATAATGAAGGTAATGAACTTCAAAAAAATTAAAAAAAATACCACTTCATGATTTATTGATTAAATATTACGAGGGCCACATTCCTTAGGGGCCCCAGTCTGTTTTTCACCCTAGGATTCATAAAACGCTTACGCCGGCACTGTTCGGAAGTCATTGGTATAATATAATAAATATTATTACATTTTATTCCATATTATATACTTTATATAGTATTTCCTATAATTTTTTTAATTTAAAAAAATAAAAAAAGCACTATGTATTTAATGTAGTTTTATAAATATAATTCAATATTATATATATATATATATACGGTAGTAAATTCATTATATTATAATTAAATATATTTTTATTTAATTTTTAAACAAAACCGTTACAATACTTTTCTATCAAATGATTTAATTGTATTACTATAATATATATAAAGAAGTGTTACTATGTATATATAAGTATTACTATAATATATATAAAGTATATTTTATAATATATATGAAGTGTATATGACTAAAGTGTATGACTATACTATGATTTTAAAAGATGTCTTTCATAACGACTATCGGTTATAACGACCGAATTTGCACGGTCCCTTGAAGGTCGTTATAACCGATTCTCACTGTATTTTACTGTTTTTTTTCACCAAATAGAACCATTTGTTGGATCAGGGAACAATAGAATTGAAAAAAAAAATTTTTTTTGGTCTTTTTCTTCCACCCTTCTGATGACGCATCGTGCAGTCTAGGAACATAAAATAGACGTAAATGGCATTCTTCTCTCTATCTCCCACTTTGAATTCGTTGCCATATGGCAAGAGTATTTCCCATATTAGAAAACCAGCGGAGAGAAACTTTAACGTAAAGGATCGCAGCTCGCAAGCGTACCATCCGCATAAATTGATTGGAATATGTTTCAAAAAGCTCTGGTATTTTGGCAAGGAAGTTGCTTCATCCTGCATTATGAGGCTTAGCTAGATTATGTCCATTCGGGAGTACGGAATTTCGTTCCTTAAGATCGATTTTCCTAAAATAATATAAATTTAACTGCCGGCGGTCCCCGTATCGATCCCATCGTGATCGTTAAACCAGATTTTTCATTCGGGCTTCCAGAAAGTAACTCATTCCTTTATTTTTTTTTTTTTCTCGTTGCCGGAATGCAATAAATAGTTTCGACCCAGCCTTCGTTGTAAAAGTCATCTTGGATTTGACGGGGAGGATTCGATTTTTTTATGACAAGCGCGTTAGACGCGTGTGCTATAGAATACAGTTTTGTGTGCACGATATAACCTTGAAAGCTAAATGGATAGCAACAGTTACGTGACTCAATCTGTGTAAACAATATCAGTTGAGTGCTCAAATGCTCCAGCCAACCTTCTCTTAAACGAGTGGTTCCCAACCCTTCTCAAGCCGCGTCCCACTTTTATAGTAGCCACGTAATCCGTGACCCCCCCTCATACCCGCTGCCGCCACATTTGCATAATAAAGGCATTTTTAACAGAGTAAAGAAAACACATTAAATACAAAATTATATTAATTATATATATATATATATATATATGTGTGTGTGGCCTGCAAAATGGTTGCTGGTATCTAACTGGAAGGGAGATACACGCTGAACGTATGTGATTGACGATGTGTGGGCCGAGGCGAGCCCAGTAATCCAGTGTCCCTACCGCAACCAAAGTGGTGCAGGCTGAGCTTTTACCTATTTATGTGGCAGAGTGTATTTGCTACACGGATGAAAGGCGGAAGGAGGAGCCTAATTCACCAACCCGTTTAGCCAGCGTGGTGAAATTATGGCTAATTCCTCCAATATGCTAATACACAAAAAAACCATGGCCCCTAGTCTCCAGGTGCTGGAGTGCTCCTGATCAAGGCAGCGGTCAGTGTGGCATGAAAGCAGGGGGTGCTAAGAATCACTGGAATGGCCCAGGCTGCCGTTTGTTATTGACCTTGGCTACGTTTAATGGACGATCCCTTGCTTCTGAAGCAAAACTTCAGGAATTGGAAGAGGAACTAGACAAGATCAAATGGGACATTGTAGGACTCAGTGAAATTAGAAGAAAAGGTGAAGAGTTGGTGGAACTGAAAAGCGGACATTTGTTTTACTATAGAGGAACGGAAACTGGAAGAACAAGTGGTGTTGGCTTCTTAATCAACAAAAGAATTAAAGACTGTCTTCTGGAAGTTGAAAGTACATCAGATCGAGCAGCGAGGCTTGTTGTTCAACTAACCCAGCGATACCAACTTCAAATAGTACAGGTATATGCACCAACATCAAGCCATACCGACGAAGAGGTTGAAGAATTTTATGAAGAAATCAAAGAGTTACACACCAAAGGGAAACAACATATCAAGCTCATCATGGGGGATTTCAATGCAAGAATTGGACAACAGGAACAAGGAGAGACATCGGTTGGTAAATACGGATATGGGGAAAGGAATGAACGTGGCGATCAACTCATCGAATTTGCAGAAGCTGAAAACCTTAGCATCATGAATTCATTTTTTAAGAAGAAACCGCAAAGAAAATGGACATGGAAACACCCAAATGGGGGAACTAGTGAAATTGACTATATCCTGGCAAACAAGAAATCAATTATTGAAGATTGCAGCGTACTGAACAGATTTAATACTGGAAGTGATCATCGAATGGTGAGATGTAAAATGCACTTAAATACTAAATTAGAAAGGCAGAAGCTCATTAGGAAACAAGTATGTAAGAGGGTGGATTTAAAGAAATTAAAAGAAAATACTGAGGCATTCAAGTTGGAATTAAAAAATCGCTTTTCTGCACCGGAAGGACTTATTGAAGAAAACGATATCTCAGGAAACAAATAAACATTGTTAAGACAATAATTGAAACTGCTGGGGAAATTGGTGGTGTAACCTGTAAAAAGCACAATAGCAAATTATCTGAGAAGACGAAACAGCTCATGAAAAGGCGAAGAGATATGAAGGTGGACAATCAAAATACCAGTTCCAGGATTGAGTACATAGAACTTTGTAAAACTCTGCGCAAAAGCATGAAAGAAGACATAAGAAAATTCAACTGTGAGCTAGTAAGGAAAGCCATTGAAAATAACAAGAGCCTTAGGGTGTTGTAAAAGGAAGTTTATCCGTTGGGACGAAATACATCATTGCATTAAAAGGAGAGGATGGCACCGTAACAAGAAATAGGGAAGAAATACTTAGAAGAGTTGAAGAATTCTAAAAAAAACTAGATGAAAGTAACAGTGGATTAAACGAAGACACTGAAATAGTTGAAGGAACAGCTCCTAAAATCTTAAAAGAAGAAGTTTCATTTGCAATAAAAAATATGAAGAAAGGAAGAGCCCCTGGTGATGATGGTATTACATTAGATATCCTAAAAGAAGCTGGAGAATATGTAGAAGACATACTTGCAAAATTCTTTACCAAATGTCTTAACAGCGGTAACATACCAAACCAATGGGATTCTGCAACAGTAATTCTTTTGCATAAAAAAGGTGATAAAGAGGATTTGAAAAATTACCGACCAATTAGCTTGTTACCTGCTATTTATAAAATCTTCACAAAAGTTCTAACACATCGCCTGCAGAAAAAATTAGATGCAGCTCAACCGAGGGAACAAGCTGGATTTCGAAGTGGATTCAGTACAGTGGACCATATTCAAGTATTAAGAGAATTAATTGAAAGAACACATGAATATGAACTTCCATTGTGTGTTGCATTTATTGACTATGAGAAGGCCTTTGACTCTATAAAAACATCAGCAGTCATCAACTCTTTAAGATCAACAGACATTGAGGATGTGTACATTGACATGGTGAAACGTGTGTATAAAAATGCAAGTGCAAAATTTCGGTTACATAAAGATACCAAAACTATCAAACTTGGCAAAGGGGTGAGGCAGGGAGATACCATTTCTCCAAAACTTTTTACTTCTGCTTTACAGATGATTTTTCAGCTGATAAATTGGAATAACAAGGGAATAAAAATAAATGGTGAATATTTAAATCATCTGCGGTTTGCTGATGACATTGTTATTTTTTCAACGGACCCATTGGAACTCCAAGACATGGTACAAGAGCTCTCAACTAGAAGTGAAGAAGTTGGACTCAAGATGAACCTACAAAAAACTAAGATCATGTTCAATAATTTTGTAGAGGAAACAAAAATACAAGTTGACAACACTGAGCTAGAAATTGCTGATTCATATATTTACCTTGGCCAGCTGATTTCAATGGATGGCAACATTATGAAAGAACTCAACAGACGTATTAAACTTGGCTGGAGTGCATTTGGAAGAAACAGTTTTATCCTGAAGGGGAAATTGCCTTTATGTCTAAAAAGAAAAGTCTTCAACCAGTGTGTATTGCCAGTCCTCTCTTATGGATCAGAGACATGGAGTCTAACAGTTGGAGCAATACGGAAGTTACAGACAACGCAAAGGAGCATGGAGAGGTGCATGCTTGGAATAACTAGGAGAGATCGAAAAAGAAACACTTGGGTGAGAGAGCAAACTAGAGTAGAGGACATCATTGTTAAAGTAAAAGGACTGAAATGGCGATGGGCTGGGCATATTGCAAGAAGAACTGATCAACGATGGACAACAGAAATTCTGAACTGGATTCCAAGAGACCACCGAAGACCTAGAAAACGTCCTCAAACTAGATGGGTGGATGAAATAAGAAAAGAGGTTGGGGTGACGTGGAAACGAATGGCCCAGGATAGACTTGTGTGGAAAGCATTTGGAGAGACCTTCATCCAGCAGTGGATAGATAATGGTTGAATATGATGATGATGATATATATACAAAATTGCATCACAATAGAGGGCTAAACCTCCATAATCCCCCTGCATACGCCAATGCAGTAGATTTTCAATTCTAACACATTTCCTTTTCATAATACATGATTTTATTTGCGAGGGAAAAAAAGATCAGGTCTGCATTTCCGGGATCGAGCTTGGGACCAATTCTAATGATGAAACTCAATTTTTGGAGATAATTAATAATTCCTCAAC
>QLNU02014176.1:292223-328035 GCA_006491805.2 Dysdera silvatica
AAGGCCTTCTCATAGTCAATAAATGCAACACACAATGGAAGTTCATATTCATGTGTTCTTTCAATTAATTCTCTTAATACTTGAATATGGTCCACTGTACTGAATCCACTTCGAAATCCAGCTTGTTCTCTTGGTTGAGCTGCATCTAATTTTTTCTGCAGGCGATGTGTTAGAACTTTTGTGAAGATTTTATAAATAGCAGGTAACAAGCTAATTGGTCGGTAATTTTTCAAATCCTCTTTATCACCTTTTTTATGCAAAAGAATTACTGTTGCAGAATCCCATTGGTTTGGTATGTTACCGCTGTTAAGACATTTGGTAAAGAATTTTGCAAGTATGTCTTCTACATATTCTCCAGCTTCTTTTAGGATATCTAATGTAATGCCATCATCACCAGGGGCTCTTCCTTTCTTCATATTTTTTATTGCAAATGAAACTTCTTCTTTTAAGATTTTAGGAGCTGTTCCTTCGACTATTTCGGCGTCTTCGTTTAATCCACTGTTACTTTCATATAGTTTTTTGTAGAATTCTTCAACTCTTCTAAGTATTTCTTCCCTATTTCTTGTTACGGTGCCATCCTCTCCTTTTAATGCAATGATGTGTTTCTTCCCAGCAAATAAATTTCCTTTAACAACCTTAAGGCTCTTGTTATTTTCAATGGCTTCCTTTAGTAGCTCACAGTTGAATTTTCTTATGTCTTCTTTCATGCTTTTGCGCAGAGTTTTACAAATTTCTACATACTCAATTCTGCAACTGGTATTTTGATTGTCTATCTTTATATGTCTTCGCCTTTCCATGAGCTGTTTCATATTCTCAGATAATTTGTTATTGTGCTTCTTATAGGTTATACCACCAATTTCCCCAGCAGTTTCAACTATTGTCTTAACAATGTTTTCATTTGCTTCTGAGATATCAATTTCTTCAATAAGTCCTTCCAGTGCAGAAAAGCGATTTTTTAATTCCAACTTGAATGCCTCGGTATTTGCTTTCAGTTTCATTAGATCCACCCTCTTACTTACTTGTTTCCTAATGAGCTTCTGTCTTTCTAATTTAGTATTTAAGCGCACTTTACATCTCACCATTCGATGATCACTTCCAGTATTAAATCTGTTCAGTACGCTGCAATCTTCAATAATTGATTTCTTGTTTGCCAGGATATAGTCAATTTCGCTGGTTCCTCCATTGGGGTGTTTCCATGTCCATTTTCTTTGCGGTTTCTTCTTAAAAAATGAATTCATGATGCTAAGATTTTCAGCTTCGGCAAATTCTATGAGTTGATCGCCACGTTCATTCCTTTCCCCGTATCCGTATTTACCAACCGATGTCTCTCCTTGTTCCTGTTGTCCAATTCTTGCATTAAAATCTCCCATGATGAGTTTGATGTGTTGTTTCCCCTTGGTATGTAGCTGTTTGATTTCTTCATAGAATTCCTCAACCTCCTCGTCGGTATGGCTTGATGTTGGTGCATATGCCTGTACTATCTGAAGTTGGTATCGCTGGGTTAGTTGAACAACGAGCCTCGCTGCTCGATCTGACGTGCTTTCGACTTCAAGAAGGTAGTCTTTAATTCTTTTGTTGATTAAGAAGCCAACACCACTTGTTCTTCCAGTTTCCGTTCCTCTATAATAAAACAAATGTCCACTTTTAAGTTCCACCAACTCTTCACCTTTTCTTCTAACTTCACTGAGTCCTACAATGTCCCATTTGATCTTGTCAAGTTCTTCTTCCAATTCTTGAAGTTTTGCTTCAGAAGCAAGGGATCGTCCATTATACGTTGCCAAGGTCAATAACAAACGGCAGCCTGGGCCATTCCAGTGATTCTTAGCACCCCCTGCTTTCATGCCACACTGACCGCTGCCTTGATCAGGAGCACTCCAGCACCTGGAGACTAGGGGCCATGGTTTCTGGTGTGTCAACATAATGGAGGAATTAGCCATAATTTCACCACGCTGGCTAGACGGGTTGGTGAATTAGCCCTCCCCTTCCGCCTTTCTATCCGTGTAGCAAATATTAATTTGCCACATAAATAGAAAGCTCAGCCTGCACCACTTGAAGGCGGGGTAGGACACTAGGTTACTGGCCTGGCCGGTTCCACACATCGTCACATACGTTCAGCGTGTGGGTCTCCTTCCAGTTAGATACCAGCAACCCTTTTGCAGGCCATATATATATATATATATATATATATATATATATATATACAGAAAGAAGTCCGCTAGGGGCGCTTTTATCACAGTGTACGCCTGCAGCGCCGACGTACAGTTATTGCTCGCACGACGTTCATTTAAAATGTTACGATGAAACAAGTGTTACTATATATGTTAAAAAAAATATCATTCCTGTTGTGTGTTGGTCATTTCAGAGGTTGCTTTTGCAGTATTGCGCTAAAAAGCGCCCCATAGCGAACGTTTTTGAAGTTCAAAAAAAAAAATTTTTTTTTTTGCAGATTCTTTTTCCATATCCGTTGAAGAGTCCATATGCCAATTTTGGTATCAATCCGCTGAACGGTTCAAGCTCCAGGGTGCTCTAAATAGGCCAAGTTTAATTATTATTTGTGAGTGACAATAGGCTCGTCAGGCCATACTTTTTTCTTTTTTTTTTTGCCTTTTTCTGCTGTCTCCTTCCTTTTTTGCAGCACCACTGTATACTTCAGGAAATAAATGAATAAATGAAATGAAATCACATTGTATAAACGTTTCGTCAAAAAAAAAAAAAAAATGCTCTTGATGATGAAATCAAAATTGATGTAACATATCGTAATAAAATTAGAAAAATTCCTCCTTTGGTGTTGCCTAATTAAGCGCAGAACAATATTGCCCTATGCGGCAATATCCTTGGTGTACAAGTATTTTCACTCCTAATGAAATTGTTTGATTCGAAACTATTGACGAATTATCCTTTCGCTTAACTGATACAATTTGCAGTGATAATGAATGTAATTTACATCCTTTTTAAAGTGCAGCCATTGTGAAGAACAATTACGTTTTGAACGTTTTTATGAAAAGTATCATTACCATAACTTATAAAAATAGTTCCGGAATCCGATATTTTGAGACATTTTTATAATTTTCTCATATTGAAAGTCTTTGGTTGATATTTTATTATTATTTGGTCAAACTTTCCGCGTCCAATTTTTACGAGAGCCAGGTTGACCCTACAAAAAATAGTAGGCGTTCAATATGATACAATGCTTGTCTACTCTTTAAAACAAATCATTTACATATAAAATTTCGAAATGCAAGCTGTACTGAAAATATTTTTCTTTATTAAAAAATTACGTAAAATATTTTGATGTTACGGCCATAAAATTTAGAAGATTTTCCCCCTTTATTATGCAATTATATCTTCTACAAATAGTGCCAATGAAGGTTGCAATTGAAGGAGTGTAATTGAATAATAAATGCTTCATACCGATATTGTAATTGTTCTAAACCACAGCCAAACGCGCCAAATATAAGTATTAAAAAGCTTAGTTTTTATATATATATATAAATTTTTTTAAAATACTCTGAATGATCTGTCGTGTACTTTTATAATTTTATTCGTTAAATGCAACCACCTTCTTTATTCGAATTGAGTTCAAAAATTATTATCTTCATATACAGTGCGAATAAAAAAATATCAAACTTCACCTAAAAAGTGTGATTTTTGGACTTTAAATATTAATAAAAAGATTTATGTGCTATTCACAAAAAACTGATTTCATATTCTTAATAAGGTACTTATGGACTATCATTTGTGATATGTCTTGTCTCAAAGTGCGAGCTTCCACAAAAGTGGTTCCCTTGTTAGTAGAATATTGCAATGTAGCCATGTTGAAATATAAAAGCGTTGGAAACATTTGGTATGAAATTCCTTATAAAAATAATTGCAACTAAAAATAGTTGCGGCGACCCCCCCCCCAGAAACCAGTTCGCGATCCCCCAGGTTAGGAACAACCGTTCTACAGAATGTCTCAAGCTAGAAAAACTGCTTACTCGTATATAAATTTATAATAATTTTAGCGTTTTACCACGTCCAGTTCAGCCATTCACTAATTTTGCACAACGATACTAAACACTTCGGGGGGCTGAAATTTTATAATACGACAAAAAACAATCAGCGAACCCAGTTTTAAGATTTTATCTTATGAGCAACATCATCCCCCGTTCCATCAAGAGCATTCGAAGTTCTGAAGTAGATAGGCAGACGATTGGAAGCAAATTTGAAAGTCGGTTCACAACCTGTATATACGCAGTTTATCAGGTTGAAGAACTTTAAACAATAGGGTATAAATCAAAAACCGGTTTTAATCTCCGGCAATAAACGATAAGACAATAAGTAAAACTTTTATGTCCATTACGGAAAAGGATTGAGCTCCACCGAAACAGAGGTGCATGAGCACAGAACTTCGTCCGAATGGCTGTATATAAAAATAAGCTGAAAAGTGATCGCTTTGAGAAATGGTCGAGGAAAATAGCAACAACAGAACACGTGAATTTATCGTCTCAAACACCGATTATGCTTGAACAATTCGTCCGTTCCTTAAAGGCGACCGGAATGACCAGTTCCACTGCACGTAAGTAAACAGCCCTCATCATAACTTACAAAAATATTTCATTCTCATACTGGATAGTATCATAGCGAGAAATACACAATTATTCTTAGGTTATGCACATTTTTAGTACGAAGAAAATGTAACCCAAAAAGAAAAATCAATATCCATAAACATACGTACATTAAAATCACTACGCATCGTTTTAAATACCGATTTGACGTATTTTTAATATGGGGAACGCGTGGCACATTAACGATTTACAGATTGTATTTTTTCATAGTCTTATAAGTTATTCAAAATTTTATTTTAATTGTTGCAATATACAAATTTATGCTGTTTTACATTACAGAAAATAACAAATACCTAGCCCACCCTAGAAACAAGGTTTCGTTTGTTTGCGGTTTTACGGCTCAAGGACTACAGTGGTCATGCTACGCAGGGACCTACTGTTTTCCGAGGAATCCGAACCTCTGGACCTACAATTTTCCGAGGAATCCGAACCTTTTGGACCTACAGTTTTCCGAGGTATCCAAACCTCTTAAGGCATAGGGAACCAAACCCCAGACTATTGTAAGCAGTATGACTAGAAACAAGGATCGGCAGCTGGAAGTGAGTGAGAAGTTGAGAATTACGGGAAAAACTTGGGAAAGATGGCCGTCGAAGGCAGCGCTGTAATCAGAACTTGAAATGCCATTCCCGAAAGTTTTAGTTATTTAAAAACACTAGCGATGACTATATTACGAACTTTCTCTTCTACAAATGCTCGTGAGTCGTTATTTTCCGAAATAAATTTTATAAAAAATATTTTAAGAAATAAAATGACTGATAAACGTACTTCGGCCACTATACCATTGAAAGTGACAACATATGAACCAGATATAAAGCATATGCCAATGTACAATAGCAAATCTCGTCAATTTCTATGAAAACATGTATGTCAAAAGTTCATCTTCATTAAATTAACGTTAATTTTTAAATTTGTCTTAATAAAATTCTGCAATAATAAATTTCTATTGTTATTCCTCATTGCAAATTGATCAGCACGTATTATATATTATTTGTAATTATTTATTATTATTTGAAATTGTAATTATTATTTGAATATTATTTGTAAATTTTTGGCACGCACACACAAGAAAGGTTTGTTATCACTAAAAAAAAAATGCATTCTTTATCGGAGCTAAGGGATATTTCAAGTATTATGTAAGCACCTTTGGGGGAGGGGGTTGCTATTGTGATTATTTTCCTATGTCAGCCAATGTTAATTTTTGTTTACCGGGGGGATGTACAAAATAGTCATAATATTGCTTACGTAATATTTGAACGCTCCATACATACAATATAATACTGATAAACGTCAAGTAAAAAAAAAAAAAAAAAACTAGTATAAAAACGAAGCTCCATTTCTTACCAAAACGATTTAATTTGTTTAATCGATAACTGTTATTTAAATTATAAACTAAATTTTATGCCAACGGTTCCGTTAATTGACATTCTACTATATATGGCTATTTCACATTATAACCGCCAATACATTTCATGGATAACGAAATTCAAATACTAGTTAAAAAAAAGCCGGCTCTTGTTAAGATGATACTGAAATGACCGGTCAATTTACATAGCGCAGTTAGTAATGGTAGTAATTTGAAAATCAGCTGGGCTGGTAAAAAACAAACACGGGTTCTAGCTTTTTTAAAGATGGCTATTTTTGTTTTCCATATAATTTTCTTTCTGAAGGGAGCACGCGATAAGGCAATCAACGAACTTATAGGAGCACACAAACGCATATTTACGTAGAGTTCGCAGCACAATCCATCTATTATTGGATAGACTTGACGACAAAATATGTCAATGGAGAACTACTTGCCGTTTAAATATATGCATATCTAGTCAACAGGGCGCCAAACGGGACACACATTAATCCGTTGATCGTTATAACGATAAACAAAGTGTAGCTTTCGAACAACGCTTTTTTCAATCGTTATAACCTTTATCTTCTGTAATTAGCTGGAATAAATCATAATGATGAGATTTTTGGTCACTTATTTTTCTACACAGGTTTTTGAAGTGTGCGGCGCATGTCAGTAACACACATTCTCATATGTGGGGAGGATTAATGTCACAATGCTCGTGTATGGGCACATGATTATCCACATAAGGCACTGTCATAGGCATAGCCGGGGGGTTGGTGGTTGTAATTGCCCATTGCAATGAAATTTTGTATATTTAACATAGGAATATGTGAGTTGTAGCTCTGTAACCCTCCCTCATTGAGTCTACAGCCCCCTTTATGAACTTTCTGCCTACGACTATGGACACGGTCACATGCTTATCATGAAACCGGATGCTGATCCCACGACAACAAGTTATAAAAACAATGAAACAATAATATAATACTGAAACGGTTTAGTCTATAGAGCCCACCTACAATAACTTACGGTTAAAATTCTAAATTAGGTGTAGATCGGTGTTTGTAGGGCCAAGCGTTTTTCCATTATCAATAATAAACACTGCATTCTAATGATTATGAATCATCGGTGAATTACATGGCCAGAATTAACAATGGTGATTCACGTGCAAAACAAATGTGATTAACGTGAGATTCACAAGACAACAAGGATCATTTTGCGCCAAACAAGGTGAAGAATGTACGTACGGTTTATGAGTGGCTTAGAGTTACAAAAACTGGGAAGAGAGTATATATATATATTATTTGTTTGTTTGGCTTTTTTATGGCGCAAGAGCATCTGGGCTATACTGCGCCAATATATATATATATATATGCAACAAAGCAATTTTCTTTTCATTTTTTTTTTTTTTTATGAAACTACCTGAAATCGCTGGCCCGCGATGTCCGTAAAAGTTTTTCCAATGGCCCGCTGCTCGAAAAGGTTGGACAATCCTATCCTAATATAACTAGATTTCGAAATACACCCCGATCCAGATGACAAAGGGAAAGAAATCGAATATCACTAGGTATAAGAACAAACACTGGTTTGAGTTATACACGCAGAAAGAAAATACGGCCTGCGTCAGCGGGAGGGAGGGAAAAAAAGAAGCATAATAGCGGTAGATATGAAGGTGGAGTCCAGGTTAAAGACTTTATTGGATCAGAGCTCGTCTGAAGATCCAAAATACAATAAAAGCCGTAGGGAGGCCCGCATCCATCAAATATATATATACGTGTACACACATTTCAGGCGCACTGCGAACCTTTGGGGAGCCTGAGACAGAACAGCCTTATATAATGTCTTTACCTAATAGGAGAGAGGAGACCTATTTCACATTAACGAAAATAAACACGAGATATAGGGGTCCAGTAACGAGTCCGGTCTTTTTGCTTTTCCAGCAGGAAAAGAATGTATACGGCCGTAAAATAACTACGGCCCGGTACAATTAATAAATTACGACGAGAAATATGAAAATTGCGGTAATGCAATTTAGATATATTTCAATGCAACGGTATTAGAACGATGTTCAGATGGCCAAATATCAATGGTTTTATTATAAACTTTAGAAAACTAGCGGCAGAGGTTAATGCATGCTATGGGAGGGAGATAAAAAGATGCATCATTAAAACATTGAGTGGCAGCTGAGAGACTAGTATGGTAAATGCCTTTCGGCTAGATATGCAATAATTAGTATTTTATCTTCAATGAAAGTACTGGACTCTTCCGGAGAGAACGAGAAGGGCGTATCGTAGAGCTAATACACTGAAGAGCAATTGAATTAGAGATACTGTCTGTTCACGAAAAGAAGTCAAACGTTGGCACAGTTAGAAATATCGGGAAGTGACGTCACAAACCGGCTAGACGGTTACAACAATGGAGGACACCAAATCCTATACTCCTGTTCGGAGAACGCCAAAAACGAGTTCTGAGATTGGAGTTCGAGATGTAAAAAACCCGGGAATTTTGGGCACATTGAAAACTTTGATTCTAGCTATCTTGGTTTCTTCCCATCAAAGTTTCCAATGCGTCCAAAAGTGCCGGGTTTTTTGCATCTTTAGCTGGAGTCCTACTCTGCTGTAAGCGGCTAGCCGGTTTGTGACATCACTTTCCGTTATTTCTAACTGTACCATTGGACTTCTTTTCGTGAACAGACAGTACCTGTCCAGTATGGTGTAGCACTAAGACTCCTAAAAAAAGGGAGCTGGCGCAATCCGACATTTTGTTGCCATCGTATAACGTGATCTCATTCGAGTGATTTACAACTGTGTTATTTTTAATAAAATTTGGTGAAATGGGTGTGTGCCGCTGTAAATTGTTCAAATCACTCGAGGAATGAACATAGAAGATTTATATTTGCAATATATCCTATAAGAAGAAGAAAATAGATTGATTTTCCAACAGTAAACGTTGTGTTATGCAACTAAAAGTACAACAAAATGGCGGCCGATGCGTAGGCCTAGAATTCTAGAGGCTCCATGTAGCACTACCTTTCGCCCTGATGATGACGACGGCAATTCATCTCAGCATGGACTCATCAAGACATTGGAAGCGTTGGGAAACCATACCGATCCACGAACCATAATTAAAGGATTAATATAATAAATGTTTTTCCCTTTTTCCTACAAACGTAGTAGTTTCAGGGGCTTAATTTATGCTACAAGTGTCCTAGAAAAAATTTGTCTAAGGCTCCACAAAGCCTTAATTCGACCCTGCTTCTGTGCAGTAACAACAATCTACAGCCAACTGTATTTATTGCCCGTGCTGTTA
Source organism: Dysdera silvatica (assembly GCA_006491805.2). NCBI lineage: Eukaryota > Metazoa > Arthropoda > Arachnida > Araneae > Dysderidae > Dysdera > Dysdera silvatica. Next base: position 301,479 of record QLNU02014176.1, read on the forward strand.
TTAGGGCCGTAGCTAAGGGTGACGTTGAAGGCACACGCTAAGGGCGCAGGTGAGAAAGGGCGTAAAATCAGCTGAAATAATTATACGTATTATAATAATCAGCTAAATAATAAACAGAGGGGAACATATCCTTAGTTGGGTTGTGTGGGGGGGGGATCTGGACGGTTTTACTAGGGGCGCAATGTCATCTAGCTATGATACTGGCTGTCACGCCTTCCAGGGGCTATTTAACAAAATGATGATGCCCGACTTCACACGGCCAGACTTCCGATAATGGATCCATTGGGTTGGCACCTTCCTATGGCGATCAAAATCCCGTGACCTCCCGTCAATCCAGATTGTCAGGAGTGAACCGAAACCTTTGCAACCAAATATAACTTTTATCCTTACATACTCATTACCTATGCGCAGTTTCACAGTTTTGTACGGTGCATGGTTTGTTTATTTTTCAAAATCGATAAATTGAGTGCATTTCAAATCCACGACAAGAATACGAGGCCCAAGAACTTCCTTTAACAGTTAAGGTTAAAACTCTAGACTACGACAAAAAAAAAAAAAAAAATCCGGCTCGTGTTTTAAGGTACCACCGGAATTGAACCCGGGTTGTCGGTACAACAGACAAATGCAATACTCCTATAGTTCGTTCGCGATAAGATCACGCCCGATCCCGTTACCAGACGAGTTGTTCCCTAAACTGCAATGGAACAACCCGTCTACTAACGGGATCAGGCGTCAGGGCTGCGCGAACGGATTATACGCTACCGTAGAACCGAACGCGATTGAAAATGGTAATTTAATCTTTAGACCAGTTGTTCTCAAACTTCTTAACTCGCGACCCACTTTTTAGAACGCCCATCTTTCGAGCCCCACCTAGCTCTAACCAGGAACGTATCCAGGGGATGAGCCTATCTCCCCGCAAAAGGAAAAATCCTGAATACGCACTTGGCTTCGACAGAAACGCTTTTTTTTTTTAAAAAAAAAGTCCATTTTCATTCTTTGAAAACTGTTCCTGAAAATATGTATACCTCAAAAACGGCTTGCGACCCATTAGTAAGATGCACCCAATAGTTTTGAAAGCACTGCTTTAGACATATAATTTAACATGATCAGTGCACATACGGAATATTTTTCCCGTTCATTATTCTGTTTAAAAAAAAATGCAGAAAGAGAATAACAGAACTGATTCTTTCTGCATGTTTTACTGCATGAGGTAACTTTACTTCATCAAAATATTTTACTAGTGCTTCAAAATCCATTTAAAATTCCATTTTTTTTTTATTTAAATTCCATACATGGACTTCGCTTTCAATGGTTATTTCTGTTCCTTACATGCAAATACCGTTGCAACATACTCGAGATTAAAAATAGGGCCGTTTGTAGAGCCTTGCAATGATTCATGAAGCTATGATTCAGCAGCACGCAACAATGGCACAGTCTGTTGTAAAATTATGTCTATAATGCCTTGTGACGCAATGAAATGACGTCATAGGTCTACAAGGGAGGCTCCGTTGTTTTGTTTGTTTGTTTTTTAATTTTTTTTTTTTAGAAGTTTATATTTTAAATATAATTGAAACACTCACCATGGGCATCAGGGGCTTTGTCAGATGTAATAGTCTTTACACATTGCTGCCCAGACGAGTCAAGTTAATTTTGAAATATTCTTATATACCTCACTATAATTTGTTATACACCTCCCAAATACTTTTCCAGTAGCGTAAAATATGAATAGGTAATCGTGATAGCTTATCAAAAACGCAATTCTGTTCCCTAACGAAAGAAATATAACCTACGCGTAAATCATAAAAAAAAAAAAGAAAACAGCAAACCTGAGGTTTCCATATAAAAAATGCAACCTGTACTGCCTTATCGTATCAGTTTTTAACACAAGAATTTCTACCGGCATAGCTACATAATTTACAGAATAATTTTATGCAACAGAATTTGCGATTGCTATGAACGTGCCATCTTAATTTTTGAATCACACACACAAACCCAGTCATTCCATGAAAATGTTTCCTTCGTAAAATGCGCCGACACATTTTTGACGTTGTTTTTAGGTGTTGTATAAACAGTAACGCATCCAAGTGTTACTTCACTCAGTTAAGGAGCTCCAAGTACTTCAACCCTTTTTACAAAATCGCCAGTGTACCCTGGCATGTCCCAGCCGAAACTTTTCTGACACTTGAACCAATTTTTTTTAACGAAAAGTATAAAAGGCCTTTTCACATCATGTTAAGATTTCCACTGTCACACACTTCGCTTGACGTCTTGTTGATATACATTTACGATAAGCAAAAGCTAAGCTGTTCGTTTCAGGTCTAGCACGTAGTTTTGTTTTTTTTTTTCTTTTTTTAGTAATTGGCCGTCATGTATTTTAAGGTAATGCAGTTCGTTTATAAAGACCTTCACAGAATTGACAAGGCTTTTTTGCTTATTCCAGAAGCTCATTAAACCAGTAAACAGTCGGGGACGTATTCAACGGACAAAGGTTCTTAAAAGAAAAACTCTAGATACTTTCTGAAACAAAACTCGGATTATTCGATTGATGGGAGTCACTACTGCCCTACCTCAGGGCCAGAACAGAGTTGTCTAATCAGGGTTCCGTGTGAGAGCGCGAGCGTAATTTTTAAATAGGGGTTCCCAGAAGCCATCAAGGGTTCCACCGGAATTAAAGTCGAAAAAGGTTGTACCAGAAGGGTACAAGTACCGTTTTAAAGCTTGTTCTTCCTCGGCTAAACTTGCTCGTTACGTTAGGCTAAGATGATACGACGGCTTAACGCGACTTGGAGCCATGATTGGCAATTCCTTTCGTGAACGTTATCTCCAAGACCACGAGATAAAATAGGGCTTCTCCCATCAGGCCAATGCAGTCGTTTGTGATACTTTTCACATGACCTGAATGCTGAAAATGACATCCTCAATTCCAGGTTACCTATATCTCTCACAACTCGGAAAATATCAAAAAATTTCACGTTTCAATCACCCTCTTACACGAATACCGTCTTCCTCAAAATACCCTATAACTTCGGCTCTTCCCAAACAGATGGGAATAAACTAGGTGACGCAGCTAACTGTAGGCGTTCCTTGCCACATGCTCATAAGAAATACTCACTTGTCAGAAGTGGTTTTTCCCCCGACCCTCTTCTTACTCATTAAATTGGCTTCATTCGCGGCAAATAGCGGAGTGCCCATGTATGAACTCGGCATTTTCCTCCTCCTCATTAAACTCAAGAAATCGTTAAAAATAGATTGGCATTAAATGATCTCAAAGGCACTCAAAATTTCTTTAGACTTATATGGAATGCATTACAAATCATAGTTTCATTCTCCTTTCGTGTCTTCTTACTATGTATTTTATGTACAGGGTGTCTACTCAAATTTTGTTTGGAACTTCCATTGTTTGTTTGTGGTTTTACGGCTCAAGGACTATAATGGTCATGCTGCACCAGGACCTATTGTTTTCCGAGGAATCCGAACCTCTTAAGGCCTATTGGACCAAATCCCGGACTACAGTATGCAATGCGACCGTCATGAGATCTCTGAGTAAGTGTTCTTTGCACTGTTGGGAGTCGAACCCGGATTAACGGCGCACTAGGCGAACGCGTTACCACACTGCGCCACCGCAGGGCATCGAACTTCCCTGACTTTTTCAGGTTTTCTAGACCAAATCTTAATCCATTTCCTGTCGCAAATTGAGTAAACAACACACAACGCATTAAGGGGTCACATACGCTTTCAACCCAGGAAAATGAAAGAACATAGCCTGTACTTTAACGCATTATAGCTATTTTATTGACATTCACTCGGAGATGAAATTTTGTTTGTAATATTAATATATCTTTTGGTTACCTAAACTATTAACAAAACGTATTTACTTATTGCCATTTTTTATAACGGATAAAAATGGCAACACCGGTTCGAAAAATTATAATACCTCGTAACGCGCAGAGAATATTGCTACTTAAATGTACTCAATAATCAAAAACAAGACTTCATATTTTAAACAATACTGATATCTTTGAATTAACGATAAATCTTAATATTATAATGAGTTTTTGCATTTTTTAATATAATTAAAATAAGTTTATTAAAATATGACATTTTCATAAGTTAAAATGGGCTTTCATAAAAATATTATCCCTCAATTCCTTATATTTTTCGTCATTATTCTAATATATAGTTTTAATAGCTCACCAAATTTTATGGTAGTAGGATAAATGGTTTTGAAAATATCTTGCGCGTACCACAAAAAAATCACCATTTTGTGCAAAACGCACTTGAAAAAGAAAAAAAAGAGAGTTTTATGAAACAAAATTCTGCCTACGAACCTTTCGTTGGAATGAAACTGCTTTAGAAAACCCCAGGAGAGTATGAAGGACCTTCTGCAAGCATTAATAGCTTCCACAGCACGAAGATTTTGCCTTCTTTTGGCTTGGCGACAACTCTTCGTAGCATCTGTGACACGACGTACTGAAGTGGATAGTCGTTTTTTGTCGGCTTTATCAAAAACACGACTGGCATACACACCCGGTGTTACGTCAAATGCCTTCATGGTAAGTAGTCGTTCACTTCCACCTTCGTTGAATTGGATGATGGCTTCATTTGTTGCTATGTCCAGAATTCTCCGCCTTTCTCTCGATGTTTTTGGACAGAACTTCCAGATCAGTGAATTCAGAGACTCGTTTGGATTCTGGGTCCTTCCTATGAAAGATCGTTGAATATGGGCTTTATAATTTTCATTACAACTTGGGGCAAGGTATTTTTTATGGAGAAATGTCCCAGTTTCACCTTTCGCTACCGCTCGCTGATATGGGCACCACGACAGATTTCCCTTGGGACAAAAATTATGTGCTGGATTATCGTCAATGGGCCCTTTATGGAAAGTGATAGCCCATATTGCTTTACGCATATCAGCTAAGTTGTCCTTGTGCTCCCGTATGGCGTTGCCGTAATACGAACTCAATTTGTCGATTTCTTTGTCCGTTAATCGGCCTTTTCCACCAAAACTTTTGCCATCACCTAATTTTTTCCCAATCATGATCTGTTTAATTTTCTTCAATCACGTGCCCATGCGCTTTTGGATGTGGCCGACGCATTCAATTTTCTCGATATTAATATTTTCATATGAGCAAGAATTTATCACTTCCAGAAATGTTTTTGAGTTCCCGTCACCAATGCAGCCAGTATACTTGACATCACGCAATTTGTCAGAGCGCCCAAATACGCGACACATGCCAACAGCCTCCATTCTTCCCGCAGAACCACTGTGGTTTTTCAGGCATTCTTCGTCGTGAGCAGCTTTCCATTCGTCGAATTTCTGTTCCCGCCTAAACCCCTTGTACATGTCACATTTCTTGCAAAAGGATGACAGTATCTCTTCTTCAATGACTTTAATGTTTCGCTCTCCAATGACAGTACATACACCTACCAATGAAGTGTGGCCCCTTTTCTTCCACGTCCTATCATCACTGACAATTATGTTCGATGACTCGGTAAGCGTAACTTCGTCTTGCGCACGTTTCTTCATCGATTTTGCGGCAACTTCAGAAGCGGCTACATCAAGTTGTTTAATCTGCGTATTGTACGCACTTTCAGCATTTACGGGTGGCAAGTCCATCACTGCACGAAACGTATTCATGCCGGATAACCCCTGGCCCAAGAACCTCATAGCATATAAAAAGCGACGATTTATCTCTGCCCTACTGTTCTTTTGATCAATGGATTTACTACTTTGAATGCAGCCAATTTTCCCACAAACAGAACACTCCAAAATAAATTTCGAAGCCAGCCCAGTCATTATTTCTTCAACAATTGAAATATCATTACCACATACCTTGCAAGCAACGAATTTCTCAAGGCCCCAAACATCAAACTTTTATTTATAAGTCTATATCCATCAAAATTTTCATCAACAGGGGAACTACCCTCTTGATAACACATTTTCAACTTTTTGCTTGTTGCACTGCTTTGCAGAGGTTCTCCATTGCATCTGGTATACATATTCCCAGTGAATTTAATCTTTTTTTGGCGTGGACCCTGATGCTCGCTTTTTGACAGGAATATCGTCTGCCATAATTCACAAATTACAAATCTTATGATCTGTATATATATTCTTAGAAATATATAAAAATATGTATGAAAATATAAAAATATGTATGAAAATATAAAAATACGTATGAAAACGAATGAAAATTAATAAAAATATGTATAAAAATATGATTGAAAATATAAAAATATGTATAAAAATATGATTGAAAATATAAAAATATGTTTTTAAAATGTGGGAAAAAGCTCTCGCGATGATAAAATGTGAAACTCCAACCAAAATACGAATTGTTTATAAAAAAGAGATGAAGAAAGTTTACTTCTTTTTGCTTCGCGTTTCTTGGTAAAACAAGGAAGTATGCATGTGGATGTGTCTCTTGAAACACTCATAAATTTAAAAAATACAATTTTAAAATATATAATTACGAAAACATCAAAAAAACTAAATGTAAACAAACGCTATGTCCCGATAAATGGCACAATTTTAAATTTAGTGCTTCGTTATTCTTTTATTACGCAAGTTTTAGTTCACAGATTTCTAAGCCGTTGGTGTCAAAATATTCAGAATAATCTGGACTTTCAAATGCAAAACAGTTTTTTTTTTAAAGCGGAAAATCGTATGAGCCCCTTAAAATTTGGGTAATCAAAAAAGTGTCATGACTAAAATCCACTAACACAAGCCGTAAAGTTATTTTTAACTCAATTACAGTGAATTTACAAATATAGTGGAACCTGGTAAAGTGACCACCTCGATAAAGTGATCATTTTTCATAACAGAGAACTGGAAGGGACTTAGTTATGCCTATATCAAAATCTGTCGCGTATAGTGACCACCTGTCTATGGTGATCATTGTCGTCCAGTCGCAAAGGTGGTTAATTTAGGCAAGTTCTACTGTAAAAACACCGTATTAAAATGACGCGTGTCCTTACACGACGTATGTGTGTGTGTTTTGTGTTATCTGAATCCACTGGCACGGAACCAACTTCGGTAAATCGGAACTTCCGGATAATCGAAAATGCATCGATTCACAAGTCCAACGCCAGTTATAGTACTAATTAGAGGTACAGAGTATTACAATAATTATTTATTTAAAACTCAGCAGGTTACAGTGAACTCTCACGCTGAGAGTAAGAACTATAAAAACACCATACAGTAGGGAAAACTCTAAAACAATTTAAAACTCAGCAAGTTACAATAAAAGCTCACGCTGAATATGAGCCATGGAACACTACATAAGAAATAAAACAGAACCAAAAAGGAAAACCTTTTAAAAAACGTGACAGGTCATAATTATCAAGAGCAGCACAGAACGAAGTAAAAGAGCCACAAGCAACCACTTCCTCTGGAAGCAAGTTCCAAATTCTGCCTGTTCTAAAAGCAAAAAAGTGGAAACGAGAGTTTCTTCTTACCACTGGGAGCCTCACACGCATCGAATGGCCTCTTGTATTATGATGGATGAGGAATCGCATCATTGGACGATTGGGGCGGAAAAAACAGACCCATGAACCAGTTTGTAGAACAACTTAATGCCCGCCAGTACACGGCGCCACTTCACACAATTTTAGAATGCATGTTTAAGGAAGACAAACATTCACGATTAAGTCAAGCCATGGAGCTCTAGAAAAACGGCTAGAAAAAAGGCTCTAGAAAAACGACGAAGCGGAAACTCCAGGAGTTTAATGATACCCACCTCATAAGGACTCCAAACGTCTCAAGAGTTGGAAATACATAAGATCGAAAAGCATGAGTGAGAGTGTACATGTCACATCTTAAGAAAGTCTTGATAAACAGGAAACTACGATGATTTGTCTTTGATACAATGCGATGACAGTGGGTCGAAAATCCAAGTTGTGCATGATCGAAACTCCGAGATCAACTTGAGAATTAGAATCGGAAAGCGCAATATCGCCGACTGAATACTAACAGCAAGGATTTCAGAAACCGAGGTGAAAAACACTACACTTCGCTGACGAGACTTGAAGATGATTAGTCGAACACTACTGTTCCAGGCGATTACAGGACATTTGAACTGCACAGTACGAGTCGAAGGATGAGATAGAAGGAAAAAACCTAAGATCATCGGCAAACATACGAGAACAAATGGGTTTCAATGTACTAGGGATATAGTGAATCAATATGAGATAGTGAAAGGGCTCAAGGATTGATCCCCGAACCACACCACTCGGCACGGGAAAGCTAGTAGGAAAAGACACCACTCTGACACGTTGAGAACGGTCAGAGAGAAGCACTGCAATAATGCGAAGCAAACCCAAGGGAAGACGGATTGAAAACAGTTTATCGATCAAGACTGAGCGTTTGACTGGATCGAAAGCTCTCACAAAATTAATGTAAACCATGTCAACAGGACGTCGGTTTTCACAATAATCGGACCACTCATCAATACACGGTAACAGCTGAATAACCATAAAACGTCCGGGCAAAAAACCAAACTGCGCTGAATTAAGAAAAGGCTGCAGATAGCCGAGCACACATCTCTCAAAGGTCTTAGGGATTATGTTAACCAGGGAAATCGGACGATAGTTGGATGGGTTAGCCCTATTACATTTTTTGAAGATCGGGACTACAGTAGCCTCAGTTCAGGAAGCTAGAACAAAATCTGGAGTATAACATCTGAAGAACAAGACCGAGAGAATGTCCCTAAAATGATAGATCAAATTTTTAAAAAAGATGGGAGAAATAATGAGCATACACTAAACAGGAGTGTTATTAAAAAAAAATACAGCTTCTGGGTTTTCAGTTTTCAGTCGTTTAAAAATCTTAAAGGTGGTCTGAAATGAAGTTTAGTTTGAAGTAATTAGAACGGAATGATTACTAAGAAAATCACTATCAGTACGAAAACGGACGTCCGTTCACAGAGTTCCGGATGAGGGAGGGTAAGACAATAGAGGTTTTACTGTACTAGTCAAACGAAAAAACATCGGACGGTTTCAAAATCTCTTTTAATTCCAATATAACTGAAATTCATGTCCCAAAGCTGCATAAACGTCTAATTGTAATAACATCCTTTTTATAAAAAGGTGGTCTTGCAATTAGCCTCCAAGATATTCACTCGAGAATTCATCTGGATACAATGGCGGTTTTCCTAGTTGAAATACAAGGCGCGTGGTGAGATTGGTTGATTGGACTTTTACGGTGCAAGGACAGTGGGTAATTCTGTGACAAACATAGTGAGATCATACATATGGTTGACACGTGCTTAAGATTGGCACTGAAAGCTTAAAAACAAAAAATTTTCAGCTCAACAGTGTCGAAAAGGTCTTCTGTAGTACAAATACAAAACGAATATAAGTTTAATATCTGTTCGCAAATTGTCCACGAGGAGGGTAACGCAGATTTGCACATTATCAGATTCCGAACGTTTTATGTGACGTGCTTAACCATTCTTGGTTGTTTATGGCGCAAGGACAAGGGTCCTTCTGCGTCAGACAAGGTGAGACCGTATATATATAGTTTTAAGCTTAATCATTCTGTTCGCAATTTTCGGAGGAGGGTAAGCTGAGAGTCCATAAATTATAAATTACTTCAATTACATGAATAATTATTTCAGATATGAGCGATTGCGTATTTTTAAAGAAGTGGGGAGGAGGGGGATCTGTAACACAGACTGTGTCTTAGGGTGCGTACATACATGCAACCGAACATCGTCGGGTAACATCCCGTATTAGGCGACGATGTTACGGGGTGAACATCGCCACGCATCTTCAGTGCGTAACCTCACTGCATCCCATCAGTTCATGCCGGTATCTAGTCTACACTGACAAAACGTTGTTGTTCGTAAACCGGTCTGAATACGCAAACATGGAGTACAACATAACCCCGTAACATTTCTTTGATGCGACGGGGAAAAACTGACAACTGGTGGGACGCAGAAACGTTACGATGTTTTGTTACAGAGTGCGGACCAGACTTGACACTCGATGGTGTTATGATACGGTGTTCTGTTGGGCAGCAAAGTCTTAAATTTGCCACTGTCTGTATACGTGCATTATTGTGATTCTGAAAAAGCGTGGCATACGTTGATTCTCAAAGTAAAACTTGACTTGTGTTTGATCTAAGTAAATAAATAAATAAATTAGAAAACACATTCCCCTATTTGTTTGTTTGTTTGTTTTGTGGTTTTACGGCTCAAAGACTACAATGGTCATGCTGCGCCGGGACCTACTGTTTTCCGAGGAATCCGAACCTCTTAAGGCCTAGGGAACCAAACCCCGGACTACAGTGAGCAGTGCGATCTTTATGAGATCTCTGAGTAAGCGTTCTTTTTGCACTGCTGGGAGTCGAACCCGGATTAGCGGCGTACATTTTCCCCTATTTGAACTAAGTGTTGTGTTAATTATTAAGCTCATACACTAAGGACTACCGCTTTTTGCTTAGCAAAGACCGACGCCCAATTAGTTTGGAAAAATTGGTCGCAAACGCGAAGTTTTCTGGCAATAAGTCAACGAAGAAAAAAAAAATGGTGAACGCCATGAAAGGTTACTTTTTTTTTTTTTGGCAACATTGTAGATGAACAAAATTGGATTCTGCTACAAAACGGCACTTACCGTAATTAACGTTAATTTTCATTCTCATACTAATTTAATTCAGCCCGAAAAAGAAATGTCTTATTAAATTACGTATTGCTTTTGGATAATGCTCAGCCATGAAGAACATGCAAAATGAGGTACAAGAGCCAATCCTTAGATAGCGAAAAATACACGTTTTGATTACAGGACAAAAAACTGGAACCGTTTAGAAAAATTACAAGACAGTTTAAAGAGGACAGAAGAGGGTAGTAAGAAATGAAAGGTATCAGTCCTCATTAAACTCTTCCGTTAAACAATGATAGGAAACACGTTCTTTTATTAAGTATTGGCAAGGCAAGAGAGTCTTGAGAAGATTTTTACGAAGCTTCTCTAAATATGAATGCATTTCATTGGATAAAATAGTGAGAAATGGGTCTAATCCTATTGGTTATCTGGTATCCCTTTCTTATAGTAATATTACCGCCTCAACTTAAAAAAAAAGGATTAGACTCGCATTTGTGAGATAAGGAATCTGCTATTGACAATGGGAAGTGTTTTAAGTGCCAATTGCACCCAGATTGGAGACTTAGTAAATTGGAAAAATCTATATTTTTGATAAATATATCCGTTGAAACCAGCGTGTAAAACACATTTTTTGATTTCTTATTCATTATTAAAAATATTTGAACTGGTGCATTTGCCAGTTTTCAGCCAAGTTCATTTGCATAACTGGCGCAAAAACGATGGACATGGTTGCCGCAATTCAAAGTTACTCCTTTTTTTGGCGAAAACAATAAAATCAATTTCTTTGTTACGATGGGAAAAAGTTTTGCCATCACCTCACCTTTTTTTTTTACTCCTCCGTATTTTCAGTTGTAAGAAACGTGTTAAAATGTGATTACCTTTGATATAAGTGTGAGTCGAAGCTTGATACGTACTTACGTCATTTATGGCTTGTACGCACGTAATATATTGTATTCTGTTAAACATAATTACCATATATTATTTTTAATAACAAAAATAAGAACATTTTGACTTTATAACACGAAATTTATAACTACATACATAATTTCGTTTGCTTTTTAGAGAGTTAAAAACAAACCAAAGACATATTTTCGTAAAAACGAAACTTGAAAAACTGTTCTACTAATGCGAACAGTATATAACAAAATAATTATTTTCAAAAACAAACCAACTTGGCTTATGAAGAAAGAACATATGTACAATTACTCTTTACTTTTTCACCAATGCAACTTATAAGGCAGTACGTCGAGCGTTCAATTTTCGATTTGTATTGCTACGTCTAGCGGAAAATGTACATTAAATAACGATACGAAGGGCCATAAACCGCTGTCGTCCAAGAATATAAACATGAAATGTTACTGAAAAATTATACATGATTACACTTTGTTCATGTGATAGAGGTAATCGACATAGAAATGCTGGAAACAGAAATAGACATTACAGTGAATGCATTTAATAAATGAAAATTGTTCACATGACTGAAAATCGCATACGTCGTGATAGATTTTAAATGAAATTGAAGATACATTGCCAGGTTTTTCAATGTTATCACCATTATAGTTACATTTGGACTATGGGTAAGGAAGTATTGTTTGATATTTCTTAGATTGCAACTGGTTGTAAACTAAAGAATGTGGCTAAATTATTTCCTTATGATCCACTGTGGGCTAGGTAGCCAATTTAGCGAGACAAAATTAATCGTTCCCTAAATATTGAGCTTTTGACTACGAATTATTTTCAAATTTAGGGAGCATAACATTAAAGAAAAGTGAAACACATAAAATAATGACATTTCATGCCTTTCAGGTTACCATGACTACCAAAATGAAAAAGTAAACAATCAAGCACAGTTGACATTTCTTCATGTAAGTATTATTGATTCCACCAGAATATAGTGGCAACGATAATTTCTCATCGGTTTTCATACACACATAATTATATTCTTGATAGAACTACAATAAAGTGGCAACAACAGCCTTCAACCTTTACTAAAAAAAGTGACGTCATTTATTCGTCATCGGAATCAATATGTACAAATATTTCAGCATTCAATTAACATATTTGCAACTTCTGAGGAGAGTTTAAACTTATTTTTGTGATGCCTATCTCTTAAAGACAATGACAATATACGTGGATCCGAAGAGAGTATGAAGTAGTTAAACACATCTTCAGTGGTGTGTATCGCTGAGTCCTTTCTTGTTCTTTGCTCTCTAATAAACTTGAAGTCTTTGTTTCTGGCTTTTCGCGCTTCGTCGCCAAGTTGTCCTATTGGCAAAATTGCGCTTTTTATGATATCAGATCCATTAACCCGGACTTTGTGTATGGATGTAGGCATATTAAACCATGAGTATTTTTCAATAAACGGTTGTATTGTGTCTAAAGTATAATCGCTAAATTTTTCAGTGTCTACCTCATAGCTACAAGAAATTGTTTGTAATGTCGCATAAAATCTCTTAATAATTTCCTCATCAACTCCTGTGATCTCTGCCGATTTCTTCATATTTCTAAAGAAAAATTCTGGCTGTATTGCCTGTGTTAGTGGATCCATAACCGGGTTTTAGTTGATCGACCAATGTGTGAAGTTCTTTCTTTAGGTCATCGATGATTCCATTCTTCCTAGCTTTCATTTTGGTCTTATTTTCTCCTCTTGCTTGCCAGCACTTGTATTCCAGTCTACATGCAATATGAAAACAACATTCGAAGAACATGATCCATGCATGTAAAATTGACAATCCAAAGTTGAGGTTTACAGTGTTGTTGGAGAATTTCTTTTCTAAATTGTCTAACTTGTTTATATCATTAGGTTTAGCTCCGCATATGTAACAACCTGAGTTGATCTCGTACCTGTTAGGGAATCGCAGATTTTTCCATCAATCACACTTAGGATTATTTTAAACTTAATGGTGAATTGATCCCTATATATAAAATCTTGCATCCCATCTATTTCTGACTGAATTGAATCAGCTTCTTTGCGAGTGAAGTCTGCCGTTTCCTTTGCAAATAAAAGCTTGATAACTCTGCAGAACCTTGTTGAAGATGGAACTCTATTTTGCCAAATAATCTTAGTTTTGTCTTTATTGTCTACTAATTATAAGGAAACAAAAGAAATTATGAAAACGGATGAATCATTTTGATCTACATTCAAAAGTTCCCTGTAGTTGATTTTGTCGAAACTACCATCCATTCCCCATTTGCAAATCAGTATAAGTTTCTTTCCAGAAAATTAGCTAATAACTTCTTCTTGTAGGTCACATATACGTTTTGCAGTCAAATGCAGCAAACTTTCCAACTTAACTTTTGCACCAGTAGCACTTATTTTAATAGATTTAGCTTCTGGGTAACACTCTTTCTTTGCTTCCATTATTTTGTTCCATGACTTATAAATTGATACATTGGACTCTGCCGCCATCATTCTATAAGCTAAGTAAGTGGAGGTACTCGATTTTGTGTTGATAATAAGAGCTAACGCCTTTTCTGCACTAACAGGGCCACTTGCTTGATGTCCACTTCGTACTGTGTCATAAGCCTTCATGAACTTCTTGGCACGGTTTGGGCTGGTACGACTGGTAATATTGCCAACTACTGTAGCCGCAGATCTCTTTCAACTTTTTCTTAAGCTTATTTGAGCTGCAAATACAAGTTCTTCAGAAGAAGAAAGTAGTCAATGGCTGTACCCTCCTTTGCTTGCTTCTGAGTCCAATTTCGTCGAAGTTTTTCAACATTCTTCCACCTTTTGAAGTCCCCGAACTTCAGGAGTTTTCAGAAATAATAATTGTAGACTGCAGCCAAAGAATGGTCTTGGATTTAAAGCAGTCCTTATTTCTATGGGAAGTCTTCTAGCGAAATTCAACGTTTTTGACGAAATTAATTATTTCTTTATCCATTTCTGGTTGATTGAGATTTACTGTTTTTGTTGTTAACTTTTTTAGTTCATCACGGCATTCAGACCTTGTCATATTTTTAAATTTCATCCATTCGCTGCAAAGGTCCATTCTCGTAACATAGTCGGTGAGGCCTTTAAATAATAATAGTAGTATTTAGAATAGCAGCTAAATGCAGTTTTCTACACTTTTAAACGAAAGAATCTAAACTATACACCAGAAAAATTTTATGATGGTCAACGGCATCAGATCTTTGACTTTGCTGCCGAGATGTTCAAGTATTGTTGGTATGCGTCTTTCCAAAAACGTGTTCTTGCAATATTTTTTATCGCTCCTTTTTTAAATCAGTGTGCAAAAATTTATTTTCATTTTTTTCCAGATCTGACATCGATATTTTGAGGTGTTGTCGTCTTCGTTTTTGAAATGATTATTTGGCCGTGGCGGAGGTGGACCCCTTCCAGCATGTCACCGTAGCTGCAGCATGTATAAATACCTATAGGACCAAGTTTATGGAAGCCAACACCCTAGGCATGGTTCCCATCCACGGATGCGTGAACAAGACCCGGCATAGCTTGGCATCGATCCAGTGGCTTGACTGGGTGATAGATAGACTGTATAGATAGATGACTGGGTGCCAGATAGAAGGCATTGCCATTCAGCATGCTCGGAATTGCCATTCAGCATGCTCGGAATGGCTTGGGAGAGAAATAGATAGCAGGTTTCTAAGTAGACAGGTTTTGCGCTGGTACCAACACAGTGTACCAGTTTCAAGGTGAGTACTCTTGAAATTTGTTTTCCTTATTGTTGTTAATGTGGGCATGGGAATTTTTGGAGAAAAAAATGTTGGGGGAGAATTTTTTTTTTATTTTTATAGGGTGTTTCTATCATGCCTGTGAGACCTGCTATCCAGATCAAAGCCTCAGTCATCCAACGAACGGCCTCCACCTGTGGGAAGTCCGTAAGCGAACATCTGAAGTGGAGAAGAAGCTGCGTTCCGTGGGGTTCGGCTACGTAGAGCTCTGGAGGCACGAGTTCGACAACATGAAAAAGACCGATGATCAGCTGAAGGCGTTCATCTCCACTCACTCAGCTGTGGATTGGCTAGTCCGCAGAGACTCAATCTATCGGGGTCGGACCAACTACGAGGGGGAAAGCTCGATATTACGCTTATACGAGCCTTTTATTAATAAGATACGCAGGTATGAAAATAGTTTGGTTCTTAAATGCCTATTATTACTATTTATATGTCTGAAAGTATTTGCATGAAATGCATTTAATTTTCTTTCCAGCTATCCCACAGGCCACCTCAAAATTATTACTGAAAATTTCCAGTCTTTGAAGAGTTACTTCGGCATCGTCAAATGCAGCATTTTACTACCGCGTCGTTTATACCTACCTGTTTTGCCATACCGGTCAAAGGATAAGCTCCTCTTCCCTCTTTGTCGGACCTGTGCTGACCTGAGACAAAAAGAAAAATGTGAACATTTGGACCCACAGAGAGTAATATGCGGAACACGGGTGAAAGAGGAGGTCAAACTAGCCCTTGTGAAAGGATACGAGATACAGAAAATCCACGAAGTACGACATACATTTTTTTGGACATGTAAATTTTATGTAAGGATATGAGGGATTCATTATTGTAAATATCTTATATTTCTTATGATTTTTCCCGTCTTTTCCAGATTTACAATTTTGAGAATACCCGTGAGGGTGTGTTCGCTGAAACATTAACACCTTTCTGAAAAGTAAGAGGCGATCGGCTGACCCTCAGGGTGTTAACACATATGAGGCAAAACAAGCCGATATACAAAAATATAAGGGGATGGAGAGGATTGACCTAGACCCCGAGAATATTGCTGCAAACCCCGGACGACGGCTTGTAGCCAAGCTCTGCTTGAACAGGTATTTTTTTCCCTCCTAGTGCGTGATAAATATTTTTCTTTCTACCGTTTTCTTTTCAGATAATCTCCTATAGAGTTAGTATTGGTGTTTTTCAGTTTCTGGGGGAAGTGGGGGATGCTGGAGAATAAGCCACAGATCTCCTACGTCACAGATTTTGCGGAGTTCACGAAGCTTTTGGGGGCATCCCACCGTTAAAGTGCGTGTGTGTGTATAACTCTGTATGGTTGTTCACAAATTTTTATTTTTCCTAGGTCAGTGACGTATACTTGCCTTCTGAGAAGGTGGTATCTGTTCGATGGAATAAAGTCGATGAATTTGCCCCCCCCAAACGGACGAGACTTCTGTATTCTTAGCTGCGTTTACCACTTCATGGGCCCGAATTAAACTCTACGAGGGCCTGGATCGTTTGAAGCGAAAAGTATTATACTTTGACACAGATAGCATCATCTTTAGCAGTGACAGGGGTTTTTCTTCGCTTCTGAAGGACTTGTAAATAATGCTTCAATTTAACGTCGTCCGATTTCTTACTGATTGTGAGTAGGATGTTTTTCAGTTCACGATCTAGTTCGGAGAGATGATCATCTGACACCATGTGGCGAGCGTAGCGTTCCTCCAGGACGAGGATAATCTTTTTGGCAAACTGCATGGTTTTTCCACCTGACAAACTGGCCAGGACACTCAGGGTTGCAGGTATCAAAACACCGAGGAATCCGGCTTTCTGGACGAGAATCCTTCGTTTTTCTTGACGATCTTCCGCAGTTCGTGTCTGTAAACTTGCAATTTTCTTTTGCTTGCGAGAGAGCGGGACGTTTCCTTTCAGAGTGTTGGGTAATTTTTTCAACAAATCTTTCCTAGACTTGTTTTGACAGAGACAGATGAGACGCGGTGTTGTTTGTCTGCTTTCGACAGAGTCATCTCCTCAAATACATGATTCGATCCAACGATTCACTTTTTAATTCACCAAAAGAGGAGAGGGGGCTGCTTCTGCCTAGTATACTATTTAGATACGCTATTTTTTATAGCTGTGCTATATCTTAGCAAATCTAGGCTAGCTTCACTATAGTTTAGCAAAGCTAAGTTAGCTTCGCTAAGATCGTTTCTGATGTATGATCTGGGTCTGATGCGGTAATATGTTACTTCTCAGGCGAGACTCTTCGGGAGTCTGAGGATGCAAGTCTACAATTAAATAAGAATAGGGTTTATTTGTGGCGGCTTTGTAAACCTTCTGGAAAAACATGAGATGATTCGGATACAGCCAGGATCTTCCCAGGTGAGTGATTTGGTTCAAGTCCCCGCGATTCTTAAACATAAAGAGATAGTGAGCATTCAAGGAAATCTCCCTCATTTCTTTCCCCTTGTGGAAAAAGTTTAGCTTATAAAGATGACAGACAGGTTCAGGTGATGACTCCCTCTCGTAAAGAGATAGGTGACTCGCTTGTCGTTTCCACATTCGCTCATCAGATCGTCAATAACGAAAAGTGTGCCGTTCGTCTTCGATGACTGCCCCAGATAGTCTTTGAAACCCGAGGGAAGGCCATCCACAAACTCGACGTCGGGTATCATGTCGTACAGACTCTGGTGGATACCGTAAAACCAGACCACCCTATCGGGAGGTGGCTTATCATCTCCCGTCTGTGAGCTAATACATCGCGAACAAAATAAGACCTTCTAGTACCCGAAGGACCGGCGACAATGCAAGAAAACGGAGCGTGTGGTGTGTAAGGATCCATAGCTAGAGATACAATGAGGGATAGATTGAAAAAGAAATTAACTTCTATTTATTATATACTCCAAACTTGGTTTACACAAAATTGTAGACACGGAGGTCATTGGCCGAACATTTCGGCTAAAGATCATACGATCGGTCGAAGATCTTTCCCCCGAAATCGGGCATGTAAAAAGTAAATACAGTATTGACCACACACGGGCGAGTCGGAACACTGTAAGTACGTGTCGTTGTGAAGCACTTGGTATTTTGTCAGGAACGGGCTATGGGTCTCTTGAAATATCCGGGTGGGTTGACCGCAAGAGTAAAAAACTCGGCCGTCGAGGGGGTCTCTATGTATATACCCACCCAGTGTCTACCGAGCTCGGTATCGAGGTCCAAGTTTACCACCAGAGAAGCCGAAATTTCCACACAGCCTTTGAAAGCATATTGCTCGGATAAACAAACAAAAACGAAGGAAGTGTGGAAATCCCACCGTAAGATCCCTATGATCCGTATCGTGTCCATCGCACTAGTTAATAAAATCGCAAATCACGTTCCTTGGCTTGGCGAATTCTATCATGTTCTGGAACTCGGCGTAGACGATGATGGAAATGGTCTTGAACAGCCTCTTGCCGAATTTTATCTCCAGTCGTAAATTTCCCGGGCGTACCAATTGCAGACAGCCGTTATCTCAGAGATCGGCCACCAGGTCGAAAGCGTACAAGGCGTAGCCCTTCGGGTAATCCTTGCGGGTCAAGTGAATGCCACGGTCCTGATTCAGCTTCTCGGTATCCGCAAAAAGCGAGTGATCGGCGCGAACGTAGGTGTTTTAAGACGTCTGGTTCGAAGGCTCTTCCCGGAAGCTGGTTCCCGTCTATAAACACATGAAATTCACGTTGTAGCGCTTGAAGTCGAAAGGGTTGGTCGCGTAGATACCGATGAAGGCTTCGTTCTGAGTGATCGCCAAGATCACCCGCTTAGGTATCTGACCGATGAAGATGTTATCTTGGACGAAACTCATACTCTCCTGGGGGACAGAATACAACTTGCAGAGAATCCGATCGATGGGGTTCTTAGCAGCCGTTAATTGGTATTCCATGGCTTTGGTATGTCCCAATAACACACCGGGGCTGACCTTGACCTTTCTCACAAAGAGAGAAGCCTGCTCTATTACGACTCTGTAACTAGCTCCGGTCATGGGGGGACAGCAGGCAGAAATCCGGTTTACTGTTGATCTTGACGTCCACCAGATTTAACAATAATCTGTTTGGATAAAACATATCGCAATGCAGGTTCCCGATCAGGTCTAAGACTCTGCTGCTCTTAGTAAACTCGTGGCGCTTCGTCAAGCCCCCGTTCCCGAGGTCCGCCTGGTGCACGTATCCTTGTAGAAACATTCCGTCGACAGCCTCTTTTTGCGCATCTTTTCCGAAATTTGATAACGTTTCGATATAGGCGCGATAAGGGTACGTGTTGGAAGAGGCGAATATCAAACGTTCGTTTAAGCTCACGTCCACCTGAGAAAACAGGGAATGGAGGAAGAGGTTTCTCGGAGATACGATATCGGTGTCGGCCAGGTTAGAACCGTCGGCTTTCACGATCTTCACCTTGAGGGAGACCTGGCTCGAGGCCAAATCCATATATTCCTCTCCCGATCCGGAAACGTTGAACTCGATCTGAGCCACATCCCTGATGGTGCAGAGAGGATGAAACTCCATCCATTTTCTATACTGAGTTGGGTGGGGGTGGGTCAAACAAGTCCAGTTCTGATATCATACATGTCGGGAAATCGTGTCGAATGAGGGCCATCACGGACTAAAAATGTCGCGTGCCTGCACTTTCCGAGTTTTCGAACGAATGATTCGCTTCGGTGATTTCCTCTTTCTTTTATTAATATCATTCGTCGTCGTCGTCTTTTTTCCCAATCACGTTTTTCAGTTTGGCGGCCGCCTTATCCACTAAGATGCTTCCGGCTTCTTTTACACATCGGGTGGCTGCCGTCTTCAGATCTTAACCTTGCATGACGTCACTGGCCAGATCGACACCGCCATATTTAGCCATCACCCCTTCAACAGCCTCTTGTTTAATATCGACGAATTAAACGATGAAATAAAAATAATTAATATATACATATCACATAGACATCACAACAGCCACTTCTTAATAACGAATAAAACTAGCAATAAACTTAATCACCCGCTTATCCTGATATAATTAACCTTATCAGTAATAACCTATAGATGAGACGAAATTCAATAACGAGATAATAATATCACGTGACTTTAAAAAATCCTTATCAGTAAAAAAAACAAAACTTATCTCTCCTCCCACTCTAGACCCCCGTGACGTCACCTCCGTCCCGGAGCTCACCGGATAACAACTTTGATAAAAGTTTACTTGCATCCAATAAAATTTCTAGGCCAAGTCACATCACACTGGGTAATCATTCACATTTCCTTAAGTCATAAGCATACGCAGGACATTATTTATAAGGGGAGTAACAGGTTATGGGGGGAGGGGGATTACAGAGCTGCAACTCCATCTATTCAAATGCAAAATTCAAATACGCGAGGGTTACAACCCAAATCAACCCCACCCCGCCCTGCGTACGCCAGTGCCTGAAGTTGCAATGGTACAACCAGAGCGCTCATGAAATAACTCGAACACCTTCTTTGAGCAATTAGTATGGAGTATTAATGAAAGGACGAATGATGCGAAAAGTGATTTGCGCAACCACGTATTTGTGAATTTGATGTTAATACTGTTTTAAAAGAACGTCTCATATATAGACTTGCAAAGTGATATAACAAAGTACGCTAAATTAAGAAAAAAATGCTTCTGGATAAGCAGTGACATTGCAAATCAAATAAATCAAATAAACAAATTTCTATATACATGTGGGAGAAGGCAAAATTACTGCTATATTGAATATTTCATTTCGTACTTTGTCGAAAATGGTTTTAGTCGAGCATTTTTTATCTACTACTGAAAGCACCTTCACCGTACTGACGTTATGTTTGTGAATTTTATGGCGCAAGGGTCATGCTGCGCCGCAACCTGGTTCCTCGAAGAAACCCTTACGGCCTAGGGAACCAACCGCCAAACTAAGGTGAATAGTTAGTCGGCAAGTGTTCTTTTTCTCAGGCATCGTTGGGAGTCGAATCCGGGATAACGGCGCGCTAGGCGGACACCTCATCACGGCAGGTCTACTGACATTGTGAAGATAGGTGACCTTCGATTACTTTTAATAATGCTTCGCTCGGACACAAAGTCATTTGCACCCGTCAGCAGGAAACATACCAAGCCACGGTTCAATAATATTCTACTATATATAATATTTTTATTACCAATATTTCTTACGTTGAACAAAGAATGCTATAAATAAAAGGCGCTTTTAAGAAAGCAGATTACGCAGAAACCATTTCAATCATTATAATTAAATCTATTCCAGAGGGGAGCAACGGACATAGGAGACGGGGGTCGATGAGTGAAAAAATAAGAACCGCCAGACAGATGGCGTTAGCGTTGGGCTAACGAGTCGGGGAAGAGAACCTACACTTACTAAATTATCTTAGACAATTCAAACACCCAACGAATTTCGGTCGCTAAGCCACGTAAGCCACGTCTAGTGGATTTTTTTGTTACCGGATGTACATCCTGCCATTTATTCTTGCTTCTCTTTCCACATTGGCCTAGCTCTCCCAGAGGTCTAGTATTTACAGGATGTCCACCCAAATTCTATTTCAAACTTCCCTGACTTTTCCAGACCAAATCTTAATCGATTTCCAGTCGCTAATTACAGTAAACAACACACAACGCATTAAAATTTGTGTAATAAAAATAAGTTTCATAAGACCATAAAATCCATTAATGACACCTCAAAGCCATTTATAACTCAATACCGTGAATTTACAAATTCAAAAGCTGTATTAAAAAAAATATTTCTTTACACTGAAATCTTAATTATTTATTTTTAATTGATTAAATATTTACAGCAACATTTCCATTTGGCCCTTTTGAGTTCATTATAAAAGAGTTTATATAATCGCAAAGCTGATGTTTCATCTTCTATTTTATTTAAAGTGTGTATGACTGTATATAAGGCAAAGGAGATTGGTACAATCAAAATCTCCCCCTTATAGATTAGATAATTTAGATGAAAATACTTCTTTTTTTTTTAAGGTTTATATATATTTGGCAAACATTTTCTCCTGAAAAATATATAGGCTTAATAATTTTATATAAATTATATTAGTTTTGGTGCAAAATGGTAACTTTTGGAAGAAGTTTAGTCAAAAGTACAAGTTTTTCAAATTTTTCAGTAGGTAATGTGGTATGAAAAGCACAGTTCAGGAAAATTATTTTAATAAGTTATTTATTATAACAATGAATTTCAAATTTCCCTGACTTTGGCCTTTGTATTTCAAATTTCTCTGACTTTTCCAGTTAGAAAAACTTCCATGACTTTACCAGGTTTTCACGGTCCGTAGACACCTTGTCTTTATCAAAATATGTTCCACGCCTGTCACCAGTTTTTAATTTTAGTGTTTCTAAGGAAGGGGGGGGGCGAGGGCTAGCTACCCCACACCTAATGTTCTTCTTGCAGTTCCATTCAGCTAGTATTATGGACCGGTGAAAGCACTGTTGCCACGAAAATCCGCCCACTGTTATGCTTTACAGTTAACTTTTTACTGGCTACTATTTTCATTGGTTGGTTATAATTTTAGAGCGAGGACATCAAGGGCCATTCTGCGCCAAACGAGGAGACTATTTCCATCGTTGTTTTTGATGCGGCATGCTCATATCAATGGCCTAGAAATATACGCGAAGTTACGCAAAATAAAATAAAGGGAAAACTTACAGGAAACACCCAACACCGAATAATTAGGATCGTATGTGGGATACCTATCCGCTTGACTGTAAAGAAGTGTCAGACAGTATCGCCCGTCAACCAGATCATTTGGATAAGGTATAATGACTTTTCTATTTTATTTTCCGTTCTCGAATTAGTTTTTATAAATAATAATAAGTCATTTTTTTTTATTTAACAGAATTTTATAAACAATTTTAAAATTTATCAGTAGAATTCGTTTGTTTACAGTTTGATTCACATTACTCCGTTTTCCACTACTTTCAGGCTAGATGTGATCAGTGAAAACAGTTCATATCTATGCTCGTTATAACCGAATTTATATCCATGCTATCAATAGCTGTCATTGTTGTGCTTATGGAAACCTTAACCTTACCCTTTTTATTACAGACAGACAGAAAAGGAATAGCGGGTTCAATATCAATTGAAACCCGCTAAAATAAGTAGTCCGCCGCAGAGAAATTGAATGGTGGTTTCATTAATCTATTCCAGTGTTTCTCAAAACATGGTCCGTGATGGCTTATCAAGTAGTCCGCAGGATTATCAGTAAATTTCAGGAAAAAAAAATCAACTAAAAATTGCCGGCATAACTAGAATTTGGGTTCGGGTGAGATTTAAGGAATTTCTCATAAATATTACCTGTTATAAACCTTACCTTTCGGCGATTCGTGAATGGTTTGAACCCTCTAAAAATACCCATGCTGTGCATATTGCTTATTATTATTTAATTAAATTAATGATGTCATTTTCATTGTAAATTTGACAAAATAAGATCATAACTGACACTCTCCTTATCAAATAGTGTTATTCTGAAAATTATTTTGTTTCAGGTGGGTTTGGCAACCAACCCATATTTTAAGAACATGGTCGGATATTTTAGAGATTTTCTGCCAAAAGTTCATGCTTTTTTAAAGTAAAAAAAAAAAAATTAAACCGCTTAAAATTTATAAAAAAGAAATTCAATTTAACTACAAATTATATTTCAAGGGAATAAATCTCTCCTTTCCGGAGCTTTTATATACGTACATAACCATTCCAATAAGTTATATAAATCGAGGGTTACTTTGGTTATGCCTTTCCTTGGGAGAGGCAGGGACGGGGAATCAGTACAACGGTAGATAAGCAGGGCTTAACATCATTAACCATAGTTTAATAGCGACACACTGCACTAATCAATAGAAATAAATGCAACACAATTTTTATGGTGCAGTTCGATAAAATCATTAACACGATAACACTGCTGATAGCTATTTCGATAGCGTTAACCAGCTATCGTCGTCAGAGCGAATGGCGGCTTCTGTTTATGTCCGTGCTGTTGGTCGGTGTTGCCATCACGTCGGTTGGAAACTTGATTGGGCGGAGGAGTAAAGCGTATTTGTGGAGACGTCTTCAGCCGTGAGACCCAAAAGGTTTTTCCAAGTGGATGATATGGAGTTACTAAGGACGTGATGGCAACACCGACCAACAGTATGGACATAAACAGAAGCCGCCATTCGCTCTGACGACGGTAGCTGGTTAACGCTATCGAAATAGCTATCAGCAGTGTTATCGTGTTAATGATTTTATCGAACTGCACCATAAAAATTGTTTTGCATTTATTTCTACTTCAACAATCGAGTATTTATAGAACAATTAGCTAATATATAAAAACGTAAAATTCGCGAAAGCGAAATTGTTTGAAAGCACCTAAAATTCACGGAAAACATGGCTGAAATTTGAGCAGATATAAAATTACTGTTTCAATAATGACCTCTATAAAGGACCGGGTAAATTTCGTCATAACAAATAGTCGTCAAAAACGATGTTTTATACAGTATGGTATTGTGATATGCATTTTTATATTTATGCAGTTCAAACTTATTTTCAAACATATTTGTACTTTTATGAGAAATATATAAAAGATTTTTTAAGCTGGAATATTATGATTCGAGTTCAGAATGAGGGCACGCTCATGGTTCTGATAGCTTGTAAAGATGCTATAGCCGTTTACTCTATCCTGTATCAGGAAAATTGTCACTATGGCGGATGCCAACGTTATGTATAGTAGACATAGTCATTATGAGCGATATGCTTAACATACAGGGTGTCCCAAAAGTCTGTCAGCCCAGAAATTTATCGATGGGAAAGCAATTTCGCTGCAGGCATTAATCTTGAAAGTTTCATGATTTCAGGAGATAAATCAGCTATCACAGATTGGGACCCAGGGCCCCCTCAGGGCCCACACGTGACTTATTTTTTTATCACGAAATCGTTTAGAGCACAAAAATCTGCGTTAAAAAATGTACCGCTTTGTGGACATTACGGTATATGTGGGGAGGGGGTACCAGGAGCCCTATCGTTGTGTTTCAACATTTAAATTCAGAGGAATATCGATCAAACGTTGGCTCCAGTCGAAATTTTGCTGAAAGTTTGCACTACCATGGGCGAGTGTCGTGGAGCAATATTGAAGGTGATCTCTCGGAAATGACGAGATAACAAATGTTGAATTTCAAAAACCTATTGTTTTACTTCTTAAAAAAACAGTTCTCAAAGTGTGGTGCATTAATATGTTGTAGCGAAAAATAGTGCCGTTGCGAAGCTAACTTACAAGTCATTGTAGCTCTCGTGGCACTCCTTATTAAACCAAAACAACCTGGCACGACGTGGCGCGCAACCGAAACATGGTGGTGTTACATTGGATAAGAAAAATCGGTTTATAATTTCCCCTATTCCAAAAACCGAAGAAAAGCAAACAGTGAATCGTATGTACGAAATGGTAGTTAAAACAATAAATATGAAATTTTACTTAAGGCAATAGAGAAGATACTGAAAATCCTTGTTGCTTTTACTGTTTCTCACAAAAAATGCTTAAACTGTTTCCTCCTCTACGATATGGCAATAACTCAGGTGATAATAAAAGTCATTCATTACATCCATAATACATTGGGGGTTATAAGACTAGCTTCGTCTACCCCTTGCTCGCTCACCCTTTAGTTCCGCAAAATCGTTCGGTTTAGTATCCTCAACTTTACTTTTTAAATGGCCCACAAGAAATAATCCAAAAGTGAAAGGTCCGGAGATCATGGGGGCCATTCTATGGGACAGCCCCTGCTTATTTATTGATCTGGGAAAACAGTATTTTAAATTCGCCTTACTGATAACGCATAATTCGCGCCTGCACTATATTGTTGAAAAGTGACGTTTCGCATGTCGTTAGGAAAATGATTTTGAATCACAGGTATAATTTCATTTTGCATCACGTTTACACATTCATCACTACTTAAGTTCCCTTCGATGAAAAACGGACCCATGATGGAACGTTTACAGAGAACTTCCCATACATTAAATTTCTCCGTATATTATGCGTGTAGTTTCCTTATCCAAGCAGGGTTGGTGTCATTCCACTATCTGCAGTTATGACGATTAACAGTGCCGCTCAATTGAAATGTAGCTTCATCACTAAATACCAAATTTTCGGAAATAATATTTTCACCATGTATACTCATTTCATCAAACAAGATGCATCTTCTTGAAAAATCAATTTCAGCAAACTCCTAAGTTAATTTTATTCTCTATAGATTGTATTTTTCATTGTGTAAGATTCCTGTGAGCGGAACTTTT
>QLNU02014176.1:328135-358469 GCA_006491805.2 Dysdera silvatica
TAGAAATAAATGCAAAACAATTTTTATGGTGCAGTTAGATAACATTATCAATACGATAATACTGCTGATAGCTATTTCGATAGCGTTAACCAGCTACCGTCGTCAGAGCGAAATGGCGGCTTCTGTTTATGTCCGTGCTGTTGGTCGGTGTTGCCATCACGTCGGTTGGAAACTTGATTGGGCGGAGGAGTAAAGCGTATTTGTGGAGACGTCTTCAGCCGTGAGACCCAAAAGGTTTTTCCAAGTGGATGATATAGAGTTACTAAGGAGTTGATCATTAACTGCAATATTGATGTTTGCTAGAATGTGAAATACCTCAAAGAAACTGAGATCAAGTGTTGAGTTGACTTTTTTATTAATACGTGCATTGGAGAATAGAAACTGATGTCCGAATTCCCATGAATGTTTTGCCAGAGCCGATTTATGGAATTCTTGCTTTCTGACATAAGCTTCGTGTTCATTTAGTCTGAGGCGCAGTGCTCTCCGTGTTTGACCGATATAAATTTGGCCACACTGGCACGGAATGGAATATATGCCGCAGCTGTCAGAATCCGGGATGTTATCCTTAAGATGAGAAAAGCCTATTTTGTTGATCGGAGTGAAGGTAACGCGAAAGTTGAATTTGTGCAGGACAGCAGCGATCCTAGTAGAAATTTTCGGAACATAAGGAATTCAGACAATGTTCGTAGGAGCTGAAGAATCACTGGAGAGAGAAGAGGCCGGTTTAGGTTTAGTGAGTTCTTTAAAAATATGATCAATAATTGTTGGATTGTAGCCACGGTATGAGGCAATTTGTCGAATGTAGCTGATTTTCTTAGTCAATGCGTCACTTGTAGAAGAGAATTTGATGACATGAAACACCAACCAATAAAACGAGCTCATTTTCTGGCTTTGTGGATGAGCCGATAGAGCGTGAGGAAGAAGGCTAACGGAATTAAGTTTTCGGTAGACACTGATTTGGACGCTAGTAGGTGTTCTATGAACTAAAACGTCGAGGAAAGGCAGTGTACAGTCCTTTTCTTCTTCGAAAGTAAATTGGATGTTAAGATCAATGGTGTTTAGGAGGTTGATGATCTGTGAAGGATTCATATTGCTAGAAATTAGAGTGAAAGTATCATCCACATATCTTATCCAGAATTTGAATGGGATGAGCGACAGTATTTTATCTTCTATATAGTGCATGAATATATCACACAGGATTGGGGAAAGTGGATTTCCCATTGCAAGACCACTGGTTTGTTTGTATAAGTTATTTTCAAACAAGAAACAAGTTTGGTTGATACATAGCTGTCATATTTGACAACTTTAATTTCAGGCGATATATTTTTTAACGGGGGAGGAGAAATCCCTCTCCCCAGTGGTCCGTGATAAATAACAGAATGCTTGAAGTGGTCCGTGAGTGACCAAAGTTTGAGAAACACCGATCTAATCAATTGCACGTAATATAAACGATGGTTTGACTGATATTTTATGACGCAAGGACTGTATAGGTTAAAATAAAGCGTCAAAAATGCTGAAAATGGGCAAGTACGATTGATTCTAATATAAAGAAATGTTAAAGCTTTTTGAAACGAATTTCTACCTTAAAAACTTACATTTAAAAAAAAAACCGAATTACGTTAAATTTACCTGTGTATTTCTCTGAAGACTCGGTATTTCTGGTGATCGCCACATTGCGGACAGCAGCTAGAAGAATAAAATAATAATAATAAATAAACATTTTATTCAGACAAATGTCTCAACATTAAAAAATGAATGATTCTCCGCAACTATAAGAAGAAATGATAATTGAACATTGTACTAACTACAGTAAAAATAATTCGGAAGAAGGCATGAAAATTAACCAGAAAATATGCAATAACTATATAAATATAAAGTAATTATATTATAGCAGTACAATTAGATATTGAAAAAAAAATATTGTAATGCCAGACAACCTGCCTAGGCAGTAGTGGGAAAAGACTGGGGTCTGGCAAAGCCTACGCTGCCCAAAGTCAAGGGCGGGTGGGCATTGCGTAAAGTGCAATTAATAGGATTAGACGGAATATAAATAAGTTAGTGATTAAAATAACCGAATAAGATGGGAAGGAATATAAAAAATAATAAAATTATGAGTTAATAGGGTACGCAGTTGAATTGAATTGTTGCGTTACAAGATGATAGCTCAAGAGGAAGAGAATTCCATGATCTTGGACCCATTGCTCCAATACGAGATAAATCAAGGTAAGTCCTCGCATGGGAAGGTCTTAATTGATTGACAGTGTGAACTCCATGGGTATGTCTGGAATGATCGATAGCGGAAATGTCAATCACGATGTCGGATCTGATACGGTGACACATAAATATAGCAGTCTTATAATCTAGAAGAACGTCCAAGGGAAGTATATTGTAATGTATGGCAGAGTTGGAGGAAGAGAGGGATCGAGCCGAGCCAATTGTTCTTAAAAACGCAGTTTTGCAATGTAGTAAATCGTCGAAGGTTAGTTTTTGCTGCGGTGCCCCAAACAAGAAAACAATAATTCATATAGGAAATAAAGGAGTAATATAAATTAACAAGGATATAGGGAGGAAATAAAGAACTGATATTTCGGATGACACCAAGATTTCTGCAAATCTTTGCTGAAACTGCCTGAATTTGAGACTGCCATTTCAGATAAGACAATCCCAATAAATGTAATTTCACTCGTAAATGGGATGATGTCATTGCCTATCGAACCTTTCGATCATTAATGTTTTAGTGGCCCAATTTCGAAAACCACACAATAAAGGTTTTCCATAGAATTATCTTGCATGATACCTTGTAGACTTTGACATGAAAGAAGGTGATTCCTTGCCATGATCAAGTTCATCACATTCAAGTTAATCAAGTTCGCACAAGGGATATGTACGTGAATTAGATGAATTCGATAGACATGCTGTTGTACGTAGTCATAAACAGTAGTAAGCTACCCCAATCTTCTTTGAAAACTCTCTTGGTTTCGTTAAAGTAAACACGAATTTCAACACATTGTTAACAGGGCAACTTATGCAGAAATGAGCGACTGCGGGCGGATATTTTTCATGCAGGTTAATGTATAAACGCATACATGTGCGCTATGTTTACATGAACTATTAACTCATGAAGTACATTTACTACCCTTTTGTATTATTATTATTATATTATCAGATTATCTTATCTTATTATTTAGACAGAGGTTATCTTCATATGCAGATTCCACTGTATGTATATGCATGTATTCAGCCATACTTAAGCGAGCCACGGATAATCGAATACCCCGCTTATTTGAAAGTAAGATCCGTTATAGAACCAACATGTGCTCCATAAGAACAACGTTACATTTCCCGCTTTTATCAATAATCTTCGAGGTCGTCTTCCGATAATCGAATAAAGACGACAATGTTAACCTAGAAAGCAATATACGGTGAGAAAAAATTGGCAAGTTTTTTAAATGGGTTATCTTTTAATATTATAGGCAATTTTACGGACACAATTTAACGCAAACTTCCACAGAGCATTATAATAATAAGCAAAACAATTTTCAGGCCATCAACTGCGTAGAAAAACGATTTTTATCGTTCAAAAGCTTGACGTTTCGATTCGATCTATGCGAATCATCGTCAAAAGAAATGAATTACGTGTCGAAATCGAAAAATTGCCGAATCCGAATTTCGACACGTAATTCATTTCTTCCGATTATGATTCACATATATATAGAATCGAAACGTCAAAATTTTGAGCAATAAAAATCGTTTTTCTATGCAGCTGATTGTCTGAAAATTGTTTTGCTTATTGATTTTAGGCACGTTGCAACTTTTTTAGAAAGAAAAGAAAAAATAGGAGTTTCATTATATTTTCTCTTATTGTAAGTAGTAAGCCTACTGTAATTTTCCACACCGTTGAAAACGAGATGTACTGTGCATTAGCGCTCAGTTGACGCGTGATACCGTTAGCAGACGGGTTGTTCCATTGCAGTTTAGGGAAGGCCGTCTTGGAGGAACTGGTTTTTCCCGCGCGAAAAACCAGTTTCGGCAAGACGCCCTTCCCTAAACTGCAATGGACTAACCCGTCTGCTAACGGTATCAGGCGTCAGGTCTGCGCGAACGGACTATAGTCAGGGATAAGGTTCATTCACTAGCTTAGTTCATATGATCAGGGTGAAAACCAGTAGGCCAAATATTTTCTTTGGGGGCTCCAACTACAATGAGAGGCGTTCCAACTACAAGCGTAACTCAGGGGGCTAAAGCCCCCTGAGTTACGCTTGTAGTTGGAACGCCTCTCATTTTTCTGATGGTACAAAACAAGCTTTTCATGTTAAGTACGACGTAATACATAACGAGCTGAATTTTTTAAAATACCATGAAATAAAATATTAAAAACTGAAATATTAAAAAACGAAATATTAAAAACGAAATATATAAAAAACGAATTTGCTTAATACCAAATATTATATCTCTCACTTCGCAGTAGAGTGTTGACTATTCGAATCAATTGGGTCTAAATAATACAGTCGAACCTCGTTAAGACGAGCACGCTTAGGACGAATTACTTTTAATACGAACCGTTTTCGGACGTTCCGTCAGATTGTATAGCATACTATGCTTTCTGGAAAAGGCGAATTACTGTTAATAGGAACAGATTTTTTGTTCCCCTTGGTGTTCGTCTTAACGAGGTTCGACTGTATTTCTAAATTATTTGTTCCAATGATAATTGTTTTACGGCGCAAGGGCAGCTAAGGTCATTCTGGTCCAGAATCTGCAGTTTTCCGAAGAATTTTAACCTCTCTTATCCAGGGACCCAAACCTCGAACTACGACGCGCAGAAAAACGCATGTACACCATTGGAATCAAAGCCGAAATAGGGACATGACATGGACGAACGCGTTGTCATTACCCTCACATAGGACGAATAAATCTAACGAGCAAGTGAAAGAAAATCGCCCAAGATCGATATTTAAATTTAGCAGGTTTCAATTAACATTAATTCGCAACTCTCAAATTCACCACCCTCCAATTCACCACTCTCCAATTCTCAAGTAACTCGGTAGGTTTTCAACGTTAACAATAGCTATCATTATTGCATTTACGGAAGACCTTTACCTTACCCTTTTTATTGCATACAGACAGAAAAACAAAAGCGGGTTCGGAATCTATTGTAACCCGTTGATTATAAAAGAAACGTTGAATTTACTGTTCATCAAATTCAGGCATAACTGAATCGATTCTCCTCCTTTAGAATATCGATTCATTATCTTTGCGTCAATGGGGGGACAATCCTTTCCTCGTTATACCACTCGTGGTTGTAATAATCTATGGTTCCGATAATCGACGCTTTCTTGCAATATATTTTGTGTAAGGCCAATTATTATACTAAACTAATTATTTGGTTTAATAATAATAATAAATCTCTTAAATGCCATCATAACTGAGTTTTCAGTTTCTGATCATCAAATATTACAACTTTAAACTAGTTTTCATCACATTAAATTTTAACCCCACCCTTTAAATATTAGTTTAAAATCTTTAAACTAGTTAAAACCATTAATCTTTCATAATAAACTAGGTCACTCGAGAATCATAACAGCTAAAGTACAAAAAGGTCTGCAGTAAGACATATAAACTAATATTACATGTCAGGGTAGCTCAGTCAACGATTTAGAAGCTAAAACCTTAACTTAATGAAATTTGAGTGCATTATCCCGGGCCTAAAACAAAGGAAAACCACAGGCATAAAGCCACCTGTCGGAGTTCACAAACAATAGAAGCCATAAAAAAAAAAAGAAATTGCTGAACAAAGACGTAGAAAAAATAAGATATAGGAAGAAAGAAAAGGGCACGGAGAATAAAAAACAAAAAATAAGGAAAAATAAAAGAAAGACATAAAGAAATCGGGCGCAGGCAAAAAACAAAGGAGAAACCGAACAAAAATTCGGACAGGATGCAAACGTAGTCTTTCCTTATGAATATTTATTATTATATATATTTTTTTTACTTCGGCTAGAAACTCCCATCCGAGTGTGACTATAAAATATACTCTGCAGTCAATCAACATACATCGACAAAACATATCTGAAATTTATGAACCTTATTTGTTCACATATTAAAAGGTTAAACACTGGTAAAACATGATGCAAAAAGTAGTAAAATATGTGCAAATGGAGATCATCATCCAAATTTTGGAACGCATCAGCAGCAGACCCTCATCAGAAGTAATGTAGATGTTGTGTTCCTGCCTCCTTTAAAAAAACTTGAAACTTATGGAAAACCCTTCATTAGAACAGAGTGCGGAAAAACCAAATGGGAGCGAATGGGAATAACGGAAAAGCCCATAAAAACGCAATGGGAGCGAATGGGAACCACGGAAAAACCCCAAAGGAACCAATGATAAACGCACGATGTGGGCGCCTATCATTGGGGAATACATACATTTCAGAGTAAGAGTTGTTTATAAGTTTCTGGAAGTGGCTATCATGCGTTCACGTCCTTTCTATATAGTTTATAGCAGAGTTGTCCAACACACGGCCCGCTGGCCATAATCCGGCTCGCCAACAACTGTTTGAAATAAAATTAAAAAAAATTAGATTTTTTCTTTTGAAATCGGGAAAAACCGCATGGGTGACCCTTTGCCCATATCTTAAGTGAACAAATAAATAACCAAAAGAAGCTATGAACAGAAGCTTTTTTTTTGCAAAACTCGCCGAAACTGAGAGCCCGTGAGATCTATAAAATTCTTTTAAGTGGCCCGCTACCCAAAAAGGTTGGACAACCCTGGTTCATATTCATAGAATTCCCAAGATTCTAAGAGTCGTCGACAATTTTTGTGATACGTGAGTGCAGTATTTTTGTTGAGTTCTAGTGCGGTTTATGTCCTTGTAAAGTGTGCTTGACCGGACGTGATGATACGTCTCCTTTCGCGAGTGCTTGTTTGTGTTCTTTTCTTCTTGTTTTGATCATTCTTTTTGTTTGTCCTATGTAATGTTTGTTGCAGTCTTTGCATGGTATTTGGTATATGGCGCCTGCGAGATCTTCTGGTGGAAATGGGTCTTTAACTTTTGTAAGTTGCTTGCGAAGTGTTGTGACAGGGGAATAGAATGTATGGATATTTGCTTCCTTGAGGATGCGAGAGATTGTTTCGGAAATGCCATGAACACACGGAATGGAGATGTAAGTGCGGGATATATCATCTATAAAATCAATAATATAAAATTTATATAATATATAATTTACTACAATTGTGCTATATTGGGTTTACGTATTTCTGAGAATAAACCATTTAGTGCATTTATTATTTGTAAGTTCTCTGCGTATGTATTTCGTTACTGCAATAAGAACTGGCTCCACGGTTTAAAATTTAAATAATGGAGGTTTTATAGCATGTTGTATCATGTGATTTAAACCCGAGATATATGTATGGGTAGGTTTACGGTAAACAGATGTGAAAATAGCCTTACCGTGAGATACGTGCACAAGAACGTCTAGAAATGAAAGTTTCTGGTTCTGTTCTCTTTCGTATATAAATTTTATGCTTGGATTTAGGTTATTTAGGCAATGAAGAAGTTCTGGAGTGTATCAGCGTAAGTATAACAAATGTGTCGTCAACGTATCTTTTCCAGAATTTAATGTTAAAATTCGGTGAGGGAAAAGCAGTTTCCTCAAATGACTCCATGATCAAGTTGGCTACAACACTTTAGACCGGAGATCCCAGATGGGTGCCTAAAACCTGCCTATAGAAGAACCAGCTCCTAGATTGCAATGAACAATTAATCGGTACGCGTCCCCCTCCTCCATTGAGAGATGAACCCGGATTAACGGCACTCTCGGTGAACGAATTACCACTACATGGCTGCTGCTTCCTCTTATTCAATACATTATACTACACATGTCATTAAGCCCCCTCCCAACTGAGAGATGAACCGGACTAACGGCACTCTCAATGAACGCGTTACCACTACATGGCTTCTTCTCGTTCTTATTCAATACATTATACCACACATGCCGTTAAAGTTCAATGGAAATCGTAAAAATTTTATGACGAGAATTTTTCCAAGGACACCCAAACGTATCTTTCATCTCTCAACACGTATTTATATTCGTACGCCGATAACTGTTAAAACGATAATTAAAGAACGTTGCGGCGAATGAAATCGATTAATGACGTACTAATCGTTAAGCTTTTAGAGAATGGGTGGAGGAACACGGCCGTTAATTATGGATTCATTAGAGCGAACCCTCAGCCCATTTCCCTTGAATGCGAAAATCACGTGATTCCGATAATACATTGAGAATCGAACGCAGTCAATCGATATTAATTCAATAACCTGTCGCATCGATTATAAAATATCGGTTTCGGACCGAAAATAGAACAGTACCAAAATGTCCCTTCTCACTGTCGAGGTGAAACAAGACGACGCAAAATACACGAGATTAACATAAATATTTTGCTATATTTTACATTATTTACATACGTAATATGGAACAAAAGATACTGCCCACGGTATATAATGTAACGAAGACACTACATGCGGTTTATTTTCGAGGCGAGTCATTTTTGTGAAGTATTTAATGGGTAACAGTGACAGCATGATTTCAGCGGCACTGCAGAAATAAATATACAGTAGAACCTCCATATAACGAACTTCTGTATAGCGAAATTCTCTATACAGCAACGTTTTAGTAAATCCTTTTTATGTAATGACCATGTGGTCATTACATATAAAAGTGTTTCTACATAAATTTTTAACGACCAAAACGGAAAATCGAGTGGTCTCGTTAGCGCATCGGGTTCCCCAATGCCGTGGGAATACAATACGCACACTTGAAAACTTCTATTTTTAAATGGTTGAATGTCATTTATGACAAACAGTCCTTTACTGTAAAGCGGGATTTTAACTGTGGTATCATATTGCACTACCCTGGTTCATGAATACATCGTTTCCACCTAGCGAATTTTCCATATAACAATTTTTTTTCATGGAACCGTCCATTTCGTTATATGGAGGTTCTACTGTACTTTATTTCAGGCAACATAAAAAATATAGACACGTAGAATCTATTGCAAAATATAATTGACTAATTTATTATTAATTTGCAGATATGCAATTGATCGATTTAGTGGGTATTATTATAAATACACAAAAGTAAAAAGTGTATAAAATACATTAAAAACGAACTACGTGGCAAAATCAGATGAGAGAAATAGAAACACCATATAAGAAATTAAAAATGATTCCGTGATTAAAAAAGTCGTACAAAATGTCATCGGGGTGAAATCATTTCGCCTAAAAGCCAGTGATCGCTGATAGTTAATTTCTTTGCAAACGGTTAAAATATGTAAAACGTTTAAGGGTTGGGTCATGTGTGACATAGATCTCAATCAATCAAAAATTTATTCATATATAACTATAGTTGGTCATATATAAGATACAGGCCAAAACAATTGTTAATATGTCTGCAACCAGTGGCAACGAATTAATTTTAATTGTTTATATTAAGTTGTTTTTTTTTTAAATTTTGATTTAAGTTTGTGTTTAGGTTTAATTCCTTTAATTTCAAAAAATTGATAAGTTGTTTCATAATGGTATTCCATAGTAATTTATACTATTTTTTCCAATATTTCTTCTTATATTTTGTTTTTCCAATTCCATCTTACGTCTGGTGTTATAGTTTTCATTTAATTCGTTTATTTTAATAGATTTGTTATGATTATTTTCATTCATTCGTTCGTCAATACGAAGTAATGTCTTTAAGTTAGGAATATCAGTTAAATTTGGAATTTGATATTTTTTTTTTTTGTTATTTCTTTGTTGTTTTTATTTGAATATAGACTTATTTTGTTAATGCTTTATTTAGCAAATTATTTAATTTTTTTTGAATTAGTTAGTGAGAGATTCCCCATATTATGTTACCGTAGTTCATATAGCTAAAAACTGTTGAATAACGCAGGTTAAACTTTTATGTTTAACGGTAATAATTTACTTAGTTAATATTCCATTTGACCTTTTTTTTTCACTTCTTCGATTTGATTGTTCCTGTTTAATTGATCATATATATAAATGCCCCTAAAAATTTATTAGTATTTACTCTTCCAATAATTTCATTATTAAAGGTTATTTGGTTTGGTTGATTTTTTATCTTATTTTTAGTGTGAAAGGTCATATATTTAGTTTTATTGGTATTTATTATTAAATTGTTGTCAAACCATTTTTCGATTAATTTTAGTTTTTCAGTAATTTTTATGATTAATGAGTTTGCATTTGTTCCGTTAATTATTCAAATTATATCGTCAGCAAATAATAAGTTTTTGCTTATATTTATGAAATCGTTATCAAAACTAATGCTGGTATTTGCAGACGGTTATTTTATGGTCCAATTTCTTGGACACAACGAACGTACGTTAAACTAAAAACCCCAAAGTTAAAATTTATCTGTTTTTACCTTTTTTCCAAACTTTGTTATATTTAATTAATGTCACGTAGGCGTGAAAAGCATGTTTAACACATATACAGAAGTCCACTTTTTTTTCCCAGAAGCTTCTTTTTGCTATTACTTGAATCAAAACCCTATATATAAAGTCTCCGAAAACAAAGGTTTCTCGATGTCAATATGCTGGCATGCAGTACCTGATTCTCCCTAGATTTGAGCAAAATAATGATGCTTTGTTTCAATCGATCTTTTTGAATTTGAGACAGAAGATTATCAAACTAATGAGACGCAATTTCTTTCGAGAAATCATTTCGGAGGACTGAAAAAGCGGCCAGATTCCCAGGATCAAGTTTTTAATTTATTTAAATTACTGCGATTTTGCCATTAATTTTTTCTTTTTACAAAATACATTGTATGAGTAATTGCATTTGTCCGTGCCGTGTAAGTTTCCCTTTACATTTTTGTATTATTAGTACGAAAATTAAAATAAAAACAATGCATATTCTTTAATACTACAAGGAAATCAATAGGCTGGGGGAGTTTTTATTCAAACGTAATCAGATGTATTGAAAAAATTCTAGATATAAAAAAACAAAAACAAAAAAAAAAACACTATTAAATTTGTTTTGTTTTGTTTTTCCGTGTGTGTGCGCACGCGCGAAACTTTGCGATTGGCGCAAGGTTAACGGCACATTAGGTTAAAACATAACCACAGTGTGCAACCGTGGAACCCACTTCAAAATGCAACCATTTATTCAATTATAAAACCAGTGGTTCCCAACCTGGGGGTCGCCGCAACTATTTTTGGTTGCAATTATTTTTATAAGGAATTTTATACCACACGTTTCCGACAGTTTTATATTTCAACATGGCCACACATATTGCAGTATTCTACTAATGGTTGTTAACTTTATTAATATATATAATTAATGTAATACTATAATTACCATATATTAATAAAATTAAAATAACTTATACAATTATATTTTATAATATAATTTTATATTTAATGTGTTTTCTTTACTCTGTTAAAAATGCTTTTATTATGCAAATGTGGCGACGGCGGACGAAGAGGGGGGGGGTCACAGATCTTTTGGCTACGGGTCAATTCATTTCAAATCACCCAAAAACATTAATTTGTTGCTTGACGATTTTTTTTATTGGTGTGTTCTTTAGTATGTTGAAAGTTAAAACCCGTAGTTTAAAACTTTTTTTTATGGCCAATCATTTTTTGCCAGATATTTTTTAAGAGTGGCGTAAAGCTTTTTAGGAAAAATCGCGTTTTGCAGAAACTAGTGTAGTTCCCATACTTTTAAAGCTATCAGAATAATTTAAAAATCGAATTCCTCAGCAAAAAATGATCTAAATTTTCGGTAATAGGCATTTTTTCTAAGTGGGAAGGAAATAGCCTAAAAACTGTGATAAAAAAAGCGTTTAAAATGGTTAAAATTTCCATTTTGAACAATGTAATTTCTATGAAGGAAATAAGACTGACCTTTAATATTTTTTTTTCCTGCACAGGTCTCTTATAGAACTACTTGCAGCGGGAGTTCTAAATGTGAGAAGCTTTCCTTTTTTTTTTCATAGAGTGTCAAACACTGCGTTAAGC
This sequence comes from Dysdera silvatica, assembly GCA_006491805.2. Classification (NCBI taxonomy): domain Eukaryota; kingdom Metazoa; phylum Arthropoda; class Arachnida; order Araneae; family Dysderidae; genus Dysdera; species Dysdera silvatica. The sequence continues at coordinate 340,164 of QLNU02014176.1, forward strand.
CGATAAGTTGTGATTTTCAACACAGAATATCCCCAAAGGGACTAAATGTAAAATTATGAAATTAGCACAGAATAAACTACTTTATAATTAAAATATAGCATATAAATTTGATGACTGAAACTTAAGTGGGTCCAGAGTTATGGAGCTTTAAATTTCACTAAAAATTGAACGCATTTAATTTCTGGCGGAACAAAAGAAACAGGAACAAAGAACTTCTATTTGTGTTTTCTTTTACTAAATAATATTTGTTGTTGCTTAGAATCAAAATTATTAATAAATTTAGCATCAATTCATATTTTCTTATAAACTTGTAAAGCTTGGGGAAAAAAGGAATACATAGTATTAAGATTTGTCCTTGCGATATCTGAAAATTTTTTGCTATTAGCTTTAATCTATTTACGTTGTCGATGAAGTGGAACCTACGACAAAATAGAGTATCTACATCTGTTTATTTACGTGCTTTATGTATAAATTGGCTGTCCACTTAAAGTGTTAAACAGTTCTGAGATTTCATTACACATTTTTTTCTGTGATGTACGTTCGTCCAGTAACTGTTGAAAGTTCTAGTGATGTCAACTTTCGATGAACTCTACTTGTAGGTACCAAAACGATATCATTAGTTGAAAGCTGAAATGCAGTTCTGGGTCAGAATGGATGAAAACAAACTGATAAGTCGTTATTTTCTTCACTGATGCTTGCAACTTTCCCAATCCATCATTTCCTGTCATAAATGCATGCTAGGATTTCATCGTTATGGAATGAAAATGTACCTGCAGTTGCTCACGAAAGCTTATAATCATGATATTCTTCACAAATGGATGTTTTGAAACATCTAATTTCATTTTCACTCAGTGGTAAGAATTAGTGGTAACCTCTTGTACCTGGAATTCGTAGGCAACAGTCAAATCTTTGAGTTTTGCTTCATTTTCTTGTATCTTATCTGCTGATACAAATACATACTTAATACCTGTGATTTTCTCTGAACAATAATGGTACATATACTGTGACGTGAGAATCTTATCTATGTAGGGTCTCTGCAGACCGGCTCTGGTTACTCCCCTTTTTGTAGTTCCGCCTATGCCACCACAGACATTTTTGCCATGTGATGATGCAAAAAAAATTCCACTCTGCAGATATTCCAAAATCGTTGATGTGGTGTCAGACATCGATGAAATTTTGTCTGTTTCTGTAGAGACTGCTAGAGCCATCACTAAAATAAATCACTTGCTTCACATTAGGGGTAACACTCTATCGTTAATTACATGCCGCTGAAAAGCATGAACTGTAGCTGTGTCATGGGTAAGATGATCGCTTATAACACACATACTTCTGCAACAAATTTTGTCTTACAAATGGATGCACTATAGCCTGTTTATTAGTCCAATGGAAACTTTGTATTTCATCCTGAACTGTGAAACTGTAGTTTTCTGAAAAATCACCGAGAACTATACGTAAATCATCTGTAATGTTTTCTTTTAATTCTTTGAAGTACTGAGATTGAACTTTTGAAATGTAATGGTACGTTTTCACTGACATCAATTTTTGAACGAGCAATTCTAGAAATTCATCGCCTTGTTGGAGTTCTGTTATTAGCTCTGCCCTGTCAGTGTTCACCCACTGCTTAAAAGATATCTCATGAGGCATGCTTTCAATTTCATTTATTAAAATCTCAAGTAGTGCTTCTGGTCCAGGGCATTCTAAACACTTACTAAATATGCAATTTTGATTGTAAATACTACAAACAAGGAAATCTAACAAATCATTATAGCTGGTATTAAGTTTAGCTCCTTCAATCATTAACTTTACATTCTGGTGGAACTTACAGACACAAACGCTACGGGTTTCACACGATCCTGGAAGGACGCACTACTTAGGTCGAAGAGTACAGAATGATGATCTACCAATTTTGTGTTCTGAGTATTTTTGCTTGAAAAGGCTGAAAAGTTCATTCAATGGAACCAGAACGAGTCTTTTTGCTTGTGTATCTTAATGTTGTTTATCGTTACTGACACACCGTCTTTTTTATCTGGACACAGCCGACTGTTCTCATCATCTTGATAAAACTCAGTTGCACAATTGATAACCTGTTCACTGATTTTGTGGCCATCTCTTTTAAGAAAGTTCGGGAGTATACCTTGGGTTTTTAAGAGCTCTTTTGTTAGTTTCACATGGTACTCTGTTACATTAAATTCTTCACATATTTTATTTTTCGACCAAGAATCCGGTAAAAGACTGATAATTTTTACTTTTTTAATCTTTGTTTGCCACACTGCGTTTTTTCTTAAGTTTAGCTATCAATATTTGAGACTCGTTTTGTAATGGCTCAGAAATAAAGCTTGTGTTTTATTCCAGGTCCTCACTAAAGGACTCTTCTTTCTGTTTACTGCATCTGTAATTTTATCATTTTTTTTTTTCCATTGGTGCTGAGTGTTTCTGTACTTTGTTTAGTTTTGTTATTTTACATACAGGTGATAAGTCCAAGGACTTGCATGCTGTGCTGACTTCATGTAAAGTTTTGTCCTCAACAAGCTCATATGCATCAGGAAAAAAGTCGGTATCATTTTCACAAGTCTCTCTTTCAATTGGCTTTTGCACAAATATTTATGTTGCACATGTGGAGCATAGAACTTTCCCTGAAATTAAATCAATATGGATATTTTGTGGCTTAGACAGGTGTTCAACAAGAATTTTACTCAATCCATTTTTAACAGGTTTTTTATGTAAACCTAGCAGGTCACTACACTTTTTACCAAAAGTATGATAAAATTTGGCCAAATATTTATACTTGTGGTAATGAGAAATACTCTCTATTTCTTTTGAGATCCTTAAGTTTAACAGTGTCTGATCAGTCGTTGATAAATCACTTACCCTTAGCACTTCCTTTGATAAAAATTGATAATCTTGGTTACGGCATTTTTCACCAATAAAAACATACACAAAACGATTTATATTGGGTATAATAAAAGCAAAATTCTCTTTTAAGACGAATTGAGCTCGTAAGCTCCCACAACAGAAATTCTAGTTCGCTTCGCAGTCTCCTTTAACTGCTTCTAATTGCAAATGCAAGAAAATAAACTTAAAAAGTTCAATTTCTAAAATTGACAAAATGCCAAACTTTCCTTTTAAATGATGTTTTCCATATATATATAATCTCAATTACCGAATCTTGCAAGGTATATTATATAGTTTTAATTACACTTTTTACATTTGGCAACATTATGTGTAATTATATTCCGAATTCTAAACTCAAATCAGTCTTCAATTTACAATCAACGTGTACACACACACACATACTGCGAAGGATCCCGCCAAAAAGACGAAATTCTTTTAACATTACATTTACATATCTGGCGTCTTAAGTATTCTGAACATTCAAAGAATTAATAAATATCATTTTTTAACTGGATTGAATTACTGTTGTATATCTTCAATACTTATTTCTGCTAGCTCACATTTGTCAATTGATTGATTGATTGTTTGGCTTTTTTATGGCGCAAGAGCATCTGGGCTATACTGCGCCAATCACATTTGTCAAGCAACTGCAAGCATGGTGTTGGGATCATATCTAAACTTGCATCCATCTAGGAAATAAGTGGGAACAACGTAGTTCAGGCCGTGAAATGATCTATTGCTTCAAGAGAGCACTAAACCGATCAATTGTTCTAATTTAAAAATACAACCTGTAATAAAAAAAGAATAATTTTAAACAGCTTGAAAACAAAAGCTTTTATAAGAATGTATGATGTATATAGCCAATTTAAAAGATCTCCAGTTTAAGCTATTGTTTGTCTTCAAATTGATACCTTTCGACAGTTTTATTAAAATAAGAAAGTACTACTGAAGACAGTACCTTAGATACCAAAGTAAAAACAACAAAGATTAGTTTGTGACTAGATTTTAAATAGACAACCAATTTATACATAAAGTACGTAAATAAACAGATGTAAATATTGTATTTAGACGTAGGTTGCACTTTTTCGACAATTTAAATAGATTTAAAAGCGAATAACAAAAATTTTCGCAAGGTCAAACCTTAAGACTACGTATTCTTTTTTCAAGCTTTACAAGTTTTTTTTTATAAACTGAATTGATACTAAATTTATCAACACTTTTGATTCCAAGCAACAATAAATGTTATTTTGTAAACGAAAACACAAACAGAGGCTCTTCGTTCCTGTTTCTCTTGTTCTGCCAGAAATTATATGCGTGCAATTTTTAACCAACTTCGACGCTCCGCAACTCTGGAACCACTTAAGTCTCAGTCATCAAATTTACATACTAAGTTTCAACTATAAAGTAGTTTATTCGGTGTTAATTTCATAATTTTACACTCACTCCCTTTAGAGGTATTCTGCGTTGAAACTCACAAATTATCGGCTTAACGCAATGTTTGACAGGCTCTACGAAAAAAAAAGAAAAGCTTCTTACATTTAGAACTCCCACAGCAAGTAGTGCTATAAGAAACCTACCTATGCAGGAAAAAAATATTAAAGGTCAGTCTTATTTCCTTCATCGAAAATGCAGTGTTCAAAATGTGAACTTTAAGTATTTTAAGCGATTTTTTACCACAATTTTTAGGCTATTTCCTTAACACTTAGGAAAATCGCCTATTACCTAAAATTTAGATCATTTTATGCTGAGGAATTCGGTTTTTAAATTATTCTGAAAGCTTTAAAAATAAGGGAACTACACTAGTTTTCGTAAAACGCGGTTTTCCCTAAAAAGCGCTACACCACTGTTAAAAAATGGCCACCAAAAAAAATGATTGGCCATAAAAAAATTTTAAACCACGGGTTTTAACTCTCAACGTACTAAGGAACATTTAGGCAAAAAATTAGAAAAAATAAAAAAAGTTGAGCAACACCGATTGGGTGATTTGAAATGGATTGACCTTTACAATAAAAGAGGTCGCGGATTACTTGGTTACTATAAAAATGGGTCGCGGCTTGAAAAAGGTTGGGAACCAATGTTATAAACGCTTGAAGAACACACAATTGCGTTGATCTTACGGAGGAGTGGGGGGGAGACAAAACTTCTTGGCACAAAAATTTGCATACAGCAAGCGCATTTTCACGCCGTCACGGTAACTGGCTTTTATCTGAGCAAGAATGGAACAGTTTAGCGTCACACCGCTGACAAGTGAACCTCGTGTATGCATTTGGCAAGTTCAATTAGTATTCCTGATGAAATGCGGCTCCATAAAATACAATTCCTCTCAACATCAAAAATTCAACAATAAAAATTTGCGAAAGGAAGAAAAAATTTAATGGTAAGATGTTTCAAAAACTGCTAGAAAAAAAAACACCCCAGTGTTCAAATTATTATAAATTATGAGTCGACCAGAATGTTTAACAAACCTCGTAGTGATCGTCTCAGAATTTAAAGTGATTGAGACGCTCGAGCTGTTTTGAAAAGACAAATCAGATATTATCTGCTCCTAAATTAATAGAATATATTGTGCGGTGACCAGCAAAACTATACATATGAAGACGGTACGAAGAATTCTCTTATCTGAGGGATTTCATGGTAGATTTCCCAGGAGAAAACCTCTGATCTTCAAGCTTGCCCCGTTTTCATATGTGGTCGCTGTTTTTGATGAGCTTTTTCCAGACCTCAGGGTTTCTCCATTTTCTTGTTAGGCTATTTTCTCTCAGATCTCCATTCACCGGCAAAAGAAAACCTGATATCCACAGCAAATCACGGGGGAAAAAAAAACTTTTTACTAAAGAGTACATCCAAAAAGAATTTAATCTTTGGAAAACTTTTCTCCTTGCCCGTCAACGTAGAATTCCCAAAATTGGGTGAACCCAAGCACATTTTATGTACGTTTATACATTACAGTATATGTAAAATCGCAATTTATTTCAGATTATTGGGGGGGCTCGGGCCCATATAACTCTACGCCTATGTCCTTGCCGATGAAAGCAAATGTAGCATTTTTAAACGTGAAGGTTCTGGGGAAGTTTGCCGCCACAAAAATGAAGAAATAAAATCCCAAAATTGTGGTTCCCACAGACAAATACGGTAGAGACGGAGTGATGGTTTAAGGATCGATGTCGGTGGCTAGTATTGGAAAATTATTCTTCGTTGAAAGTGCAGCGGGCCGTCAACGATACCCGAAGATATACCAATAGCATAGCAATTCAAAAATCATGGGATGTGGGGGCTCAAGTGACTTTGAAGAAGATTGTGTGACGCGGCCTTAGAAGAAATAATGTGTTTTGATACCCAATGGGGTAAGAGGGGGGCTAAAGCTCCCCCCCTGGCCTACGCCATTGCTGTCAACAGCTTACAGCTTGGAAGCCCATGAATCTTTAAGTGTGATGACAATCCAAAGCATATAACCAAGTTTATAAAAACATGAACCCCACTGAACATATCTGGAATGGACTCGAGAGAAGAATTCGGAAATACACCACCTCTGAGGATTTCTTAACGGAAGCATTATCAAATGCATGGTACGAAATTTGACAGAATACCTGAAAAAGTCGCCTTATATCAATGCACAGGAGATTACAAGCGGTGTTTAATTCAAAAGGAGAGCTTACACGGTATTAATTCATTTTCAAGTGCATAAATCAAGCACATTTATATTTTTTTTTTTTCTCCTGTGTATGCAGACTTTTATGACGTGTTTATTTTCATTAAAAGCATTTTTTGTACATTAGTTGAGAATTTTTTAAATTAAAAAAACAAAAACATTTAAAGGCTTAAGTGTAAGCAGATGAGGAATATTGTAATTCTTAAACTCTTGTAATTTTTTTTTTTAATAAATGTTGTTTTGAAGGGCAAAAAGTCATGAATGACAAATTTTTGAAACATGCAATATTTCGTCTTATTTTACTCTCAGAATGAGTTTTCAATGGAATTACGTATCAATGATATTGAAAACAAGGGGAGATATTGAAAAAATAAAATTTTAACCTCAACAATACCACTATAGAAAGGGAGGTCCAAAATGACATCCAATGACTTGAAATAAAAGTAATTTAATGAGATTTGTTTAGACACTGTAAATTTAATGAGATTTGTTTAGACACTGTAAATTTAATGAGATTTGTTTAGACACTGTAAATTTAATGAGATTTGTTTAGACACTGTACGAACGTGCGATGTGGAAAAAGCAATTCCCGGAAATGAAAAGAAAGCGGAAAATGTCAACGCAGGAAACATTTGGGAGATCGGGAAAGAGTTGTTCTAAGCGAGGAAAGCGTTATGCGTACATATAATAAGAATGAGAGAATATGTGAGAGAGAAGGAATTAAAAGGAATATTAAATTATGCTTTATAAAAAATTTTCAAAACTTTTCAGAATGATTTTGACAAACGGGTAAAAAAAAAATACACGCTTGTTTTATACTAAAACTTCGATCTACGACTATATTTTTCAAGGAAATCTTGCGAGTTTTGATAAAAGTATAATCTACACTGAAATTTGAATAAACAAATAAATAAACCTTATTGAGACCCCTACGAATTCGTGTTTTTTGGTTTTTTTTTTGAAAATGTGAGTTATAACGACGCTCAGTTGAAAAGAGGTTAGAGGTATGGGCGCCCATATGTGTACTTCTAGGAGGAGAGGGCTGAGAAAAATTATTACCTTCTTCTCAAGACTGTCAAACATTTTAGTGAATGTACAAGATACTAAAATGCTACAAAAATAATTGATATATATAATATGCTTGTAAAACTTTTGAAAGCAAATGTACAGCAGAATCGGGCAAATCAAATTTTGAACGACAGGAGGGGGACTGAGCCACCCCCCCCGTGGATTAAAGGGTAAGAATTTTTTAGAAAGTGCATATTTCCTTAAAGGTGGATACGACTTTACATATATCGCAGAAAAATATTATATCCTTTGCAGAAAACTTCTAAATGTTTTCTTTTTATCGAGGTATATTAAAATAAAAAAGAAATAGCATGTTTTTGATTTTCTAAAAATCCCAGACATTTTATATATATATATATTTTTTTATAACGATACTTTTTTTTAAGTATAAAAATCTTGATACATGTCTCGTTGTCACTAATTAATTAACAAATTAAAAAAAAACACAGGAGTAACAATATTTTGTTTTCAAAAGTAGTTTTTGTAATCATCAGTTTTCCCTACATAATTAAAATTTTCTGTAAAATTGTGGAGATAGGTACTCACAGCATGAAGACAACTGTATATTTTAGCGATAAACTTCGGAAAATTTTGTATCAGAATGATTCTTATCGAATTCCATTTTTGTCCACTTTTAATCCATTTCGAAAATTTGTATCCACCATGGAACATTTAGAAAGGCTTCGACCTTTTATCTTTAAAAAAAAACTTATTTTTTAAAACATACAAAGACAAGAGAGAGAGCACATACATCAACTCATTTGTTTCTTTTCAATTTAAAAAAAAAAAAAAAAAATGCGAGTGGGTTCTTGGATCATGGATATTAAAGCTCCCTGCTGCGCCATCTTACATTGGTAATGACAATAAAAAATAAATGGCAATCGAAAAGAACACAACATGTGAAATATATTTAAAAAATGCCAGGCTATTATTAAAATTTAGTTAGCGTTTAGAACGGCAGAATACACTATTAAGGAGAAAAAACTCTTTAAGCAAGGAAAGAAAGTTTAAAATTAAATGTACTTTTTTTCTACATTTTTTTCTCCCCAAGGTTCATCAGTGGCGCAAACCGCGAATGTGGATAAAAACTCAGGAATTCGGAAATTCCAGTTTCGGAAATCAATAGGAATAAATTTCGTCTTAAGGTTTCTTCCTCTATTTTCTTTTTTCTCTCATCAAAAAGCAATTAGATGGTATCGAATTTGACGCAGCGGCAAAGTTTTGAATCGTTGCCAAATGCCGCGTTCCCTCTCCCTGTTCTCAGCGTAAAGATCTTTGTCACATCACTTTTATCTTAAAGACCTGGCGTTCGCGAACTGCACACTATTAAACTTTTCGTCCACACATCAGCGTTTCCGCTTCAACATTCCTCGTCAACTTTTGCAAAGACGGGCACTTGGCACAGCCCTGAAGTTTCATAACGCGGTTCACAAATTATATGTAACTCCAATTCAAAATATTAGAATAATGAAAAATAAAGCACATAGTGGTTTGAGATTTGCATTTATTTCGGTAGAAATGACTACTTCAGAATTTTAAAGTGTACTATGACATTCTGCATATTTTGTACATGAGCATAACATAAAAAAAAAAATAGTATGATATTGCAAAATTTTTACAATGAATTTTTTTTTAAAAATTCAAAAAATTGGAATTTTCACAGCGGTCACGTGGAGATAAAAATTTTGGCCTCACGCATTATGTGTTCTTTTTCCCTTTGTAGAAATGTTTATAATACGAGTAGCCCATAATTGGTTTTCAATGCTTTCATATGTCGGACGTAAAAATGCAATTTGGAAACGCAACGTTTTAAAAATACAAGTATTATTTTCTTAGTGTGCTGGTTGCCGTGGTGGACCCCTTTTTTCTGGGGGCCCTGTGGATAATCCGGCTTTGAGCTCAGATAGCTTTAAAGAAGATTATGTGATGCGGTTTCCAAAATATGCGTCGGTACCTAGCGGGGGCTTGAGCCCCCCCCCCTTCACACGCCACTGCTATAATGATGCAAAAGAAAAGAAGACAGACGACGAAAGAAAAAAAAATCATGTTCCCTACAAAAGAAGCTCGGAGTAAAACGTCATCAGCTTGGGTTTTAGGGAATGTTAGCCACGGTCATGTTCCGCAGACTTTGTTTCCCAAAAGATATAAAAACCTCTTATCTAAGAAACCAAACCCTGGGTCATAGTGAACAGAAGAAAGGTCATGTGCAGTGGCTAAGAGAGGGGCAAGAAAGGCGGTCGTCTTGGATGCAACAATTCGGGAGGGCGGCAATTAACCTTTAAAGAGCAAAATTTATGTGTTTTGTCTTGCTACCTCATTTAGGGGGCCGGCAATGACAGTCACTCGCCCCGGGCGGCAAAATATCTAGCTACACCACTGGTCATGTGCAAAATTCAAAAAGCACCATTTGAATCGACCCCAGGTATACGACAGGGAGGTCTATCGACCTCTACGACGCCGCAAATCAGAACCATTTTGTGAGAGAGCAGTTATCCGTATTTCGCTTATATTTCAGGGGTCATTTAAGTTCAAACCAGATTCCGTGACCATTCCAGAAAATTCCATGAAACGTTACGTAATATGTTTGGTAAAGACACCGATTTCCAAAGGAATATATAAAGTTATAGGAAACGAAATTTTTGTAATTTTTAAAAAAAAAATCCGGAAGAAACAAGTTGAAATTCCCGGAATTTACGGAAATCCCGGAACATAATCACCCATGAATATCAGAGGCGGGTTAAGCCTTTTGGGGCCCCTGGCGGTAAAAATTTTAAGGCCCTGAGACACAAGCCCCAAAACAAAACAAAAAAAATTGTGTAAGGAACTGAGGACTTTTTCGGAAATATTTCAGTATTAGATTTTTAGTGAGTTCCTTAAACCGGCAATATGTAACTAATAATAAACTCAACGTTTCAAGAAAAATCAGATATTTATTCAAAAAATTTAATAGTAATAAATTACCTCAGTGCTTAAAAAATGTTTTGTATATAAATTTGTGTCTTGGTTTCTCTTTGACAGATTCATCAATTGTTTTTGTAGTACCTATTTCGTCCAAAATTTTTTGTTCTAGGTATAATATGGCCATGTTGTTCAATCTGTCTTCTCCTATCGTACTCCTTAAATAGTTTGAAAGCGTTTTAAAACTGAAAAAGATCTTTCACCTGTTGCATTTGATATTGGCATTGTTAAAAATATTTTCGAAATAATATCTACATTAGGAAAAGTTCCACTCTCTTTGTACACTTCGAACTATTATTCAATAGCACTTCTGGCTATTTATTTATCAACACTTCTGGTTATTTATTTATCAGTTTCTTACGTTCTTATTATTTCTCATGTTTTAATAACATATATTAATATTCTTTGCAAATGTTCTTGCAAACTTCCTTTATCATTTATAACTTTTTAATATCACTTGAGATATTATATCGGGCTTCCAAACATAAATTTTTTACCATCATTCATCTATATAATTATTATTTTTCATAAATTCTACAAAAATAGAATAAACAGTACTTACAATTCGATTAAACTCTTTACGTCCTTGTATATATATCCAAGCGATAAATACTTACTAATAAATACTTCAATAATAATTATTAATAATAATAATAATTCACCAATAATCCCATTGATTATGCACCCCATAATAAACAAATATTTTCTTTCCTTTTTTTATTTTAATTTTATTTATTCAACAATAAGGATTATTTCCTTAAAATGATGATATTAATAATAGTTCGACGGGAGTTTTAGAAAAATTAATACAGTCGGAGCAGGACATAAACGTCCTCTCGTCCTCGAAGATTTATCCAGAAGCTTCGATTTTCGGGCGGAAATATTTTTTAAACAACGATCCAATGACGTCCAATAACCTTTCAGCATTCTAGCGCTCACGTGTATGTGTGTGTACACACAGAGGATAAGTATTAAGGTGCGTGCCTAGAGGTAAAATAAAAGTAGTCCTTCTCCTCAGCTTTTTATAAGAAAAATGGAGTTGTTGAGAATAGGGTTTCCGCCATTACAATTCTATTTCATTTATTTCTAATTTCGGCTATTTAATTATACAGGGCATAGCCCCAAATGGGGGAAAAGGGGAGCGTAAGCCCCCCATATTACAATTATGACCAGAGCTTGGATTATATGCACTAAGAAACCAGCAAAATATGCACTGAGCCTCAAAATATCCACTTAAAATGAATAAATATGTACTTAAAACACATTCTGCGCTTGAAAATCTTATATCCCGTACTTTAAAACAAATCATATGCTTTATACATCGCAAATTCTGTGATTATATGCCATAATGTGTCTCTCGTTGTTCTAAACAGTTAAGCTTTATCTTCTATCATGTAATAGCATTTTTATGGCCAAAAGGAACCTTTTCAGAGCTACAAGAGGTATTGAACAGCACATACATTTTTGCTGGTTTCTATTACGAATAGTTTATCGATGATAGAACGATGTCTATCACTGAAGGAAAATGGTGTGGAAATTTAGAATAAGTGTTTGTTTTAATTTGACCTTCAATCAATTGCCAGCCAAGCACAGTAAAACTCAGCTTTGGTCTTCATAACAAGGATGGTGGCTATAATTCAGCTACGACAACATTTCGGCAACCTAGTAATAAATAAACGTGTACATTTACAAATTCCATTGCCTTTCCGCTCACGAGGGAACCTCGCGAACTGTCTGAGCTCGATTTTTCTGAATTTCGGTTTATAGGCCAATATGACCGAGTAGATGAAAGATCCAAAATCAAATTTGGCCCACTCGACCTGGGGGTCGAACTACGGCCCACTGAAAATAGAGCTCACCCTAAGATGATGCTTCGCGGAATGACAGGGGAAAACAGTGTTTTGGCGTGCTGGGTAAGCATTAAACGCCAAACATTATCGTAGGAAAAAAATAATACATATGAACAAAATATAGCATATATTTATAATAGCCATTTTAGTTGTACCTGAAATAATTACACATTGTATATGCTGGTGTAAAAGTAAAAAATATTTGAAGTGTTTACCTTACTTTTTTATAACTGACAAATTTTGAGATCATTTTTGGCGAAGAACTCGAAAAAGCTGCCTGGTACGTAAATCAGTCTTGAATAAATAAGACGCGATCCTTCAATTTTCAAATCAGTAGCAATCATCACTTGCCTGTAACTTCATTATTTTTGACATTTTTAATTTTTTTGTTGGAAAGCGTGGAATTTCAAGCCTTATTTGTCACCATGTCTTCCTTTTCCACCATATCAACATACTTGTTTCGCGTTGTTTGTGAAAAATACACAAAGCAAGCCGATTTTGTATCAGATTATAAGATGGATATTGAGAAAGAAATATTTACATTTGCTGAAACTTTAATAAGCGGATTAGCATACGAAATGAATGACGAGAACACACTTGACATTTGTTTAAATGAAATGAAGTATGATGCAATAGAAGGTAATGAAATAAATGACGAATGGGATGAACAAACTAATTTGCCGTCACGCGTAACTTACACATTAGAAGACATGAAAAGAATTTCCATGGAGTGGGTCAGGAAAACTACGTTCCTTGAAAAGCATACAGCATCGCTTTAAAGACAAGACGTTTTCACATAGACAAAATTTTTTGCTTTCGGAATTATGTTGCTTCCCAAGGTACGAGATGTAAAAAACTTACGGATGGAAGGAGAAGTTTAAAAATGCCCGGGAACATGCTTTATTAACAGTTCACGATTCCGATTTAAAGTTACGGTTTCTGAGCATTGCAATGAGAGAAAATCTCACAAACTTTAGCGCAAGTGATGCTTTTCTATTAAAATTTTAATAAAAGAGCGTGGCATAACAAGTAGAAGAGTTACCAAGTTCGTTGCGCATGAACGTACTACGCGCACAACGGCTTTGGAAGATAGAGCTATAGAATTCGTCAACATAGTTACAGATGCAATGAGCAACTATCCTTTTGATGAGGTTTTAAACACTGACCACAGCGGATTCACTAAAGAACGGGCATCTACGCGCACTCTGTCGATTAATGGGGAAAAGCACACTCCGAATACCATTCAATCTTCTCACGCCATATCCCATTCCGTAACAATTGAACCTGTCATTTCTGCTACTGGACAATTATTGCGACAATTTCTGCTCATCCATCAGGAACCAAAGGGTGTATTCGATCCACGGGTACAGGAAAAGTTATTTAATCTCCTAATGTTATTCTGGAATGTTCCAAAAGTTGCAAATCCTCTACCGAAATACATGAGATGTTCCTCAGCGAAGTACTCAAACCAGGCATAACATCAAAAGTTCTATTAATTATGGATTCGTGGACAGGTCAAATGGACGAAAATATAGTTGATGATAAATTTAGTCAAGCCAGTCTTTCAGAGCAATCGAAATTGATGATTATACCACCTGGAGGGATAGCACTCATACAGCCATACTACGTATATTTTTTTCTTCAATGGAAATATTTCGCTAAACGCTTAACACGATTTTGCCTTTTGCATTATGATCAGGTAAGCTTATAAGAATGGAATAACATCACAAAATTACATTCACTCATTCACAATCAGCTGTCTTCCCCAAAATTCCGTAATATGATAATCTATGCTTGGTGGAAATCAACGTACCCGGTACTTAAGCCTGAAAAATTCTTCAATGTGCAAGAAATTTGTTTTAATTTCACGGACCAAGTGTGTCACGAAATGGACTGCGATGGTAGTTCATTCATTTGTTGCAATCATTGCTCAAAGTTATTATGCTTTCTCATTTTTTTTACTGATTTTCATTTCCATTAAAAGCGTTTTAAGTTCATCATAGCCAAGAGCGCAGTTATAACTCTGGAAACCCCCGCAGTTAGGTAACTCAAAATTTTTTTTTTCATATCTATATAAATTCATTTTCATACATAAATACTCCATATTCATAATTCAAATCAGTTTCATATGTAAATACTCCATATTCATAATTTAAATCAGTTTCATATGTAAATATTCTATATTCCTAATTCAAATCAGTTCCATATGTCAATATTGCAGCGGTAAATAATTTTAATTGATTTTGGAAAGTGCCTCTAAAATTATTTGCAAAGGAACCTCAGCTTTTCCGATGCGCCAGGACTTCACTTCTACAAGACGTAGAAAGCTAAACTTCTAACATGAGTAAAATAACTCACAGTAAAATTTTGGCGCTTAATGTTTTCCCAGCACGCCAAAACACTGTTTTCACCTGTCATGCAGCGAAGCATCATTGTAGGGTGAGCTCTATTTTCAGTGGGCCGTAGCTCGACCCCCAGGTCGACTGGGTCAAATTTGAATTTGGATCTTTCATCTACTCGGTCATATTGGCCTATAAACCGAAATTCAAAAAAAACGAGCTCTGACAGTGCGCGAGGTTCCCATGTTCGGTAAGAGGGAAGTTTAGATTAAGCGTTGTGGTGAAATTTTTCGGATGAGGAAATAATAAAATTCTTAAAATTACTAAAACCCTTAAAATATGCATTTATTCTGGAAATTCATCGTTTTTGTGCATTTATATTCAAAAACACTAAAAACAGCTAAAATATGTAATTGAATATATTACGGGATCTAGTTATAACAGTAGCATTTAATCGTTCTGCACTCATCTTTGCAATGGCGCACACGAAATATTCCCAAGGAGGGGACCCAGTAGTTCAAGGAATTTTTGATGGAACAAAATGTCAAGGGACCATATCAGTTACGGTTGTTTTTTGTGTTCATTTATCATTATTAAATTGCTACTAATTTGACAGTGCAATATGCTTAAATGATTAAAAATGGTGGATTTTTTTGTACAATTTTACAATGGCCAGCTTTTGTTTTCCACAAAAGATCACTGTTTTAGTAATAGGTTTAAAAATAACCCTATGGTGCAAAACTTGCTTTTGCTTGCCCTCTGTCCACTACTTGATCTACAGAAGCCTTTTTTCCTTTTGCGACCTTCAAAAAACTCATCGGCTTTGTGAACTGAATCCTTATGATACAGAAAAGTTCTAATGTTTGCTGAACTTCTCCAAGGTCTTCTTCCAATTATTAAATTCTTTTGAAACAAGTAGATCTGTGGCTTGTGTCGATCTTAAACCGACTTCATGGGGTGAAAAGAGAACACACAAAATTTGCTATAGGCGCTGTCTTCTGCATTTAGGCAAGTTATGTTTACTCAGTTCAGATGGACAGAACTTCTGACTGTGGTGAGATTTTCCTTGACTTTATACAGCACTAATGATGGTCGTAGGAAAATTGCAATTTGCATATGATTCCCAAAGACTTTTTAGCACTGTTATCCTATCTTCATCAGTGAGGTTAGATTTCTTGACATAATTAGAAATATCTACAGTCAGAATTTCCAATTTAATTGTTTTGGTCTACCTTTACCTCCTAGAAAGCGCTTAAAGACAACACTAGCCATTGCAGTTGCTTTCCTCAACAGCAGTCTCATCAATGTCACAGAGTTCAGGGAAATGTTGCTGGGATCGTCATTACTTTCAATTTTACTACTTTTGAAAAAAATAATTTCTGTTGGCGTAATAATTTTCCACTTTGTTAGCCCAAGGGGTGCGCGGGCCCCCAAGGTAGGTGCGCCAGAGCATGTTTGAACTAATATGATTTTTAATTAACTTTAATTTAAAAAAAAGAACGTTTTGTACTTATATACGTAAAATACGTGAATAATATTAAGTATTGCATCTTTCGCTTTTTGTGTTGTGGTAGTTTTTAACTGGGAATCTCTCAAGCTCAGGGACCCTGGCGGCCCCACTAGCTGCTTAATCCGCTACTGCCTATTCCATACCATACAAAAAGTCTTACGTAAACTTAAATTGTAACGATAAATTACCTCCCTTGTAAAGATGATGATTCCCTTGTATAAAGATACTCTTCCTTGCGGTGGGTTTATCCATGAATTGATAAAGTGGATATGAGTGACTTTTCGTTCTGGTTAATAATGAACGTTTTTATTTAAGAAGTAGGTGGCAGTGGCATATGCAGGGGGGTCAATTATGGTTGCTTAACCATCATTACTTGATGGGGGTATTATTGTAATATACATGTAAATACAATGGAGTTGTAGCTCTGTAACCCCCCATCATTGCTAACTCTTGCCCACGAACTTTCTGGATACTTGACTATGGTGGGTGGGTGGTGTGCAAAATGGTTGTTGGACAAGCATAGGCAGAAAAGTCCATAAGGGGAATTCTAGGCTATAACTCATATATTCCTATGTTAAATATACAAAATTTCATTGCGATGGGGGGTTACAACCCCCAAAACCGTCCCCTGGCTACGCCTATGCAGACAAGGGCATTCTATATCTGTAAAATGTCTTTTATTCGTCATCCCCCACTTTGCTATTTGCATTGTATTACAACCCTCTTTCCTTTTTCTGCTGAGAAAATTTTCTTCCTGCCAGCGATTTTCCGTTTTATGCAGGTTTTTCTCTTTGCGGGGACTAAATAGTGCTTTCCGTTTCCGCGTTAGAGAGTTTCCGTAGCTAATATTAACTACCACTGACTTTTGAAGGGACCGCAAAAAAATTCCGTGTTGAGCAAGTTTCCGCTTTATGTAGGTTCCGCCTTAGACAGTTTTCACTGTATATATATACACACACACACAGGCATTTTTTCCCACCATACTTCTATGTCTCAACCAAAGATTTCATTTTCGGACACCTTATTAGTGTTGAATTTTGAGCAGTAAATTTTTAAATAAAAAGCACTTTCTACTTTTTCTTTTAATTTTGCTTCACTGAACCTTATGATTATTTGTAAGTTTATAAGCAGATTTTTGAAAAATGAACAAATTACAAAACAGTATTTTACATCAATAATAATTATCCAAGGAATACCTTTGGTTTGCACACTCATGTCACAAGGGGATAACAATATTCAGTGCCTGTTAGTCCAACTTTAGGATACAAATTTTAGCATATCTTAAGCAGGAAACGACTAAACTCGTTTTATACATATTCTTATTAAAGCGCGGGAGACGACAAAACTCATTTTCTATGAAAAGGTATATGCATGTGCAAAAAAAAAGTATATACGAAAAGGCATATATGTATGGCGCCTGCTATAAGGTGAGAGTTTGGCGAGAAAACACCCACTTAAGACGTATTAAGCTTGTCTAGTGTACATGACTCCTTCCGAAATCTTTGCATCAGACATAATACTTGGAAGAAGTTACTGAAAGTTAACAGTTATCATAAAGTAGTAACTTATAAACGTTATAGGTACTAAATTTCTTTAATTTAAAAATTTTCTTACTCTTCTGGTCACTGTTGGATCTTGACGAGCAATTGACATTAGATGTCCCAATAAGGTTTTTGTCCTTTTAAACCTCAGACGAATGTTGGTTGCCTTTGTCCATTCTTGAAGGACTGTAGAATAGGAGAAGTTGTCTGCATTTGGTCGATCGTTCAATAAAGACACAACTATCTAAATTTTGTAGGTTAAATACAAAATTAGTCCCATTTTTAATTAGATACAAATGAAATGCAAGATCACAACAAAATGCAATTAAAAGTTTGAATATTCACCTCGCCACCCTCCAGTGGTACAACCTTTGAAAATTTAGTCTCACATATCACAGAATCATCCTTGGTAAGCGGTTGAAGAGCCTCTTGTCCAAAGTACTTGACACAATCACCAGGTGTATCTGCAAAGTATTGCCATGGTGTATAAGACGTGCCG
>QLNU02014176.1:361167-371225 GCA_006491805.2 Dysdera silvatica
AACAAATTGGATTAAATTTAAAACTTAAATAACATAAACTGTAGATTGTACTTACAAATAGAGTTGCTGAAATCCAAGTCCTTTAGAATTAAATGAAGATCAGATAAGCAAAGCTTTTAGCGATTGAGCATGTAATTTTAAAAATGTCTATGTTTATTTTTTTTATAATATGTAGTTACTCATACTGCAATTATTAAAGTATTTTTAGGAGTAACAAGAGCATATGGGGTTTCATTTATACTTTATCCACATTCCGGTGCACACTCATTGAAATATTGAAGTTTTAAAATGGCAATATACGAATATCTGAATATCTTAGATGATGAAATTTTTAATCCATGCATTTAAAGAAAAGACTTCTTCCTGGCCTTTTTTTGGGCAAATCTTTCTACGATTTCTGAAAAGTCCGTGTAGAGTAATATCCTTTTCATGGTACATCAACATCAGACTGTTCAATTTTTCATCTCCCAAAACTGATGTCTGCATATTTTTTACTCTGTTAAGAGCTGAAAATCCTCTTTCTGCTGTACAGTTTGTGACTGACAAGGATAGAAACATTCGTAATACAATCTCAAGGTTTGGAAATGTACTTTGCAGGTTGGTCAGTTTTATATAAGAGTAAAACTCTGTTATTGTTTGCAGATTGTCTAATTGCACATACACCTTGAAATGGACACATTTATTTGAAAAACTATAGTCAATATCCTCTGGGTAGTATCGAATAAATTTGTTCGCCTCAATCGTGATATTGTTGTGAGTTACTTCTTCCGCTGATGTTGAACCTAATATGAACCCGGTCACCCGGTTCTGTGTAACTTCCACGAACTCATTGTCTCGGTGTTATCTTGAAAGGGAAGAAGTGGCGCAGTATAGCCCAGATGCTCTTGCGCCATAAAAATCCAAACAAACGAAGAAGGGGAAGACTTTTCAGAAATCGATAAATCTTTCCACCCTTTACTTAGCTATGGGGGTGGGGAATCAAATAGGGTAATCTGTGCCCAAAAAGTTATTTTAGCTCCCTTTAAAGAAAACACATATGGTTTAAATTACCACAGCATTCCGTCTCTCCGCCCTCGCCCCGAACAATGCGGAAAAAAAGGAGGGAGGTGCTATCTGGGCACTTCTGGCTAAAAGAAATGAGTAAAATTTCGTCGATTCATTCCTTAAATGCAAAAAAAATAATCCGTGGGGGGGGGAGGCATTCATGATCATCTTATGCCGTTATTATTATTGTAAGATAAAACAAAAATATTTTTCTATGAATAAATTAATTTTATTTGACGACGAATTCTTGGGGGTTTTTTTTGGATTGGGCGCGGGGTTGGGGGGTAAGGGCGGATGAAGAACAAAATTTATGGGGTGCACAAAGTTTAAAAATTTCACTTGTAAGTTTAGTTTTATTTTTTGCTTGAAAATAATCATTTTTAATGTAAATTTATTATTCTCAGGGGGGAGCAGGCCCCCTGCTTGGATTCGTCCTTGGGGGAGCAGGGGGTTGTTTCAGGCAATTCTTCAGAATTTCAGATTTAGAAAAAAAGGTGGAGGGCGCCTTCTCGGGGAGAGCTGATCGTCAGAATTCTACGGTAAATAAATTGCAATTAAAAAAAAAAAAGATCCGCCGCCTTTTACGCCCCATGAAATTTGGCGCACTGGTCAAGTGCTCATTTATAAATCCGGCCCTGTCTCTTCTTTGTTATAATCGATCAAGTAACAGCTGAGTCACGTGCAAACAAATATTAATGCGTCCTTATATTAACGCTCACTTTGAAAAATGAACTGTCTGCCTTCGCCCAGATTATATTGCTCGGAAGCCTTTCCAAAGGACGGAAAAAAAAAAAAAAAGGTCGACTTCCGACTTTTTTATTTTTTTTTTTCCAGTAAAGATTTCTGCTTCTTATAGAACAATTATTAAATTTATCAGATTGATGTAATCAGATCAAAAAATATTCTTTTAAAAGTGGCTGCTTTATCTTACAAAACGATTGTACTTTGTTTTAAAGTTATATTATTTAATCTTTTCAAAAATTGATTTTTGGTTTAAATACTTTTAATTTGTAGTTTAGAGACTTTTTTTTAAGTGAATATTACAAATGTTTATTTATAAATAGCGCCAGCTTTCAAGTAGCGTGCTTCGTAATTTTGGATTGCGACTCTAGAATTTATGAACCGCAGTACAGTTCTTTATACAAATTGACCCGTGTAGTCACTCGGTGATTACAGCCCTATTTTTTGCATCCACAAAAAGTAGTCCGATGAAACAGTTAGAAATAACGGGAGGTGACGTCACAAACGGCCTAGCCCAGGGGTCAACCCGCAGCCCTCTGATATGTTTTATGTGGCCCGCCGGCCCATGAAAAAATACAAATTGTTTCATACAAAATTAGCGTCAATGCTCCCAGTGGTGGATTAAGCGGGTGGCGGACTTGGCAGCTGCCAGGGGTTCCCAATTTCCAAGGGGTCCCGAGCATAAGAAATTCCTAGTTAAAAACTGCCACAACATAAAAAACGAAAGATTCAATATTTAATATTATTCATGCATTCTACGTATATAAGTACAGAACGTTCTTCATTAAATTAAAGCTGATTAAAAATCATACGAGTTCAACAATGAGTGCCATAACGATTAAATAAATGCTACTGTCATAACTGCAGTTTCGCCACGTATAATTAAATAAGCGAAATTAGAATTAAATTATAATGGTGAAAACTCTGTTCTTAATAACGCCATTTTTCTTATAACAAGCCGAGTAGAAAAATGACTTTGATTTGATGGGGGTTTGTGAATTGAGGACCAAAAGGGTGTGACTTCAAAATGCACATTTAAATTGAGAACTAAATATTGCTGTGGAATTCACAGGCGGGGTTTGCGGTTTTCTGGGGGTTGTATACTAGTAAAAAAACTGCGTTCAAACGAGGTTACCCTCATCCATTCATCCCTCCCTCCCTTCTTCTTTCCTCCTTCTTTCCTTCCTTCCTCCCTCCCTCCCTCCCACTGAAAAAATAGAATCGACCTCTTAAGAATATGACCCTCGTAATATTCAATTAATAAATCATTTTATTTTAGTTTATTATCTTTAATATTCAGGTTTAGCAGTAATAAAAATTTCTCAGACATTTGTAAATAAACAAGATTAGAATAACGCTTAAATTTTGATAACTAACTTTAAATTTTAATAACTAACCTATGTGGTTCTGCTTTATGACTGTCAAGTCGCGTCGTTATATCCGATACGAATTTCCCTAGTTAGAATCTACGTAGACTACAAAATTGCTGTCGTTAAAGCAGGTTTCATCATTATATACAATGTCGTTATAACCGATATATTTAGTATGGAGTAGAATAGCAAACCCAACGTCTTGTAAAATTTCCATCATTATATGCGGTTGGTCATTATAATTGGCATCGTTATGAACGATTTTTACTATATGTACATATATATATGCACTTGAGCGCAAGAATACTAAAAGGTAATTGGGAGAGAAGAGAAAACCGTTGTTTAAACAATATTTCCGCGCGAAAATCGGATCTTCTGGATAAACTTTCGTAGGAGAGAGGACATTCATGTCCTGCTACGATTGTATTAATTTTTCTAAATTCTCGTTGAAATATTATTATTTTAAAGAAACAATTCGTATCACATAATAAATAAAACTTAAAAAAAAAAAAAGAAACTGTTTGCGTATTATTGGGTGCATATAGTCAATCAATGGGATTATTGGTGCATCATTATTATTGAAATATTTATCAGTGGGTATTTATCGTTTGAATAGACATACCAAGAAGCAAAAACTCCAATCGAATTGTAAGTATTGTTTATTCTGCGAGAGCTGTTTTTTAAGTAAGGTCCATTTTGCAATAAAAATGAAGCAAATATTTTTTTTTTTTCAAAAAAAACATCCATTTTCTGAATTTACGTACAATTGTCTATTTTTCTATATAATTTCCTTGCTGATTGAAATATTTATCGTAATGATCTACCAGTTTTTGGATACCTTTATCATAGAACTCTGCGGCCTGTGATGATAGCCAATTACTCTCGCGTTTTCACTTCTTTATCAGTGTCTAAAATACTTACCACCTAGGAAGGTTTTCAGATGACGGAAGAGGTAGTAGTCGCTAGGCGCAAGGTATGGACTGTATGGTGGACGATCAAATATTTCTCAGCCAAAAGATTCGATCAGATCTTGAGTTTGGTCTGCAGCATATGGCCTTGTATTGTCATGAAGCAGTAGGACACTAGCTGACAGCATTCTAAGCCGTTTATTTTGGATTGCTTGACAAAGCTTTCCTAGGGTCTCACAGTAGGAAGCTGAGTTAATTGTTTTTTCTTTGTGGCAAGAAGTCCACTAACAAAACACCCTGCCTATCCCAAAACAACATAGTTGCGCTTGGAAAGTGTCTGTTTTGCTTTTGTTTTGACAGGCGATGATGTGTGTCATCACATCATGGATTGTTGTTTTGATTCAGGAGTCAGGTGGGACGGACACTTAGACACTTATGTCTCATCTTCTGTGACGATATGGCTCAAAAGTCATCACCTTCTTCATTGTAGAGGGTCAGAAACGTTAGAGCACTTGTCAATCTTTTCTTCTTGTGTTTCTCACTCAGCAGTTTAGGAACCCATTGACCGCAAAATTTCTTGTACTCTCAAGTTCTCAGACACAATTTTAAACAAAATTAATTTTGAAATTTATAAGAATTCCAATGGCAATTTGGAAATTGTGAGTCTTCCTTTTTGCGTTAATTAGGGTATCAACTGTCTGCACCAAATCGTTAGTGATTACAGATGGCTGACCAGAGTGTGGTTTGTCACAGACATTTTCTTGACCTCCCTTGAACAATCTTACCTATTTGCACACTTTAGAGTCACTCGTTGCATTGTCACCGTAAACTTTGCACATCTGGTGAAGAATATCCACAATTTTCATGTTTCTTGCTGTTAAGAATTGGATGACTGACCGTACTTCAAAGTTGGTGGGGCCCTCGTTTTTCTTAAACATTTTAATGAAGTGTATAGACTGATGCACTGTGGGCTAGGAAGCCAATTTAGCGGGACATAATGAAGAAAATCGACTTTCTCGGATTGCCTTAATTTCCAGGTAAACATTAACCAAATACCTATTAACGAAACAATGAATGTCAATTACCTTTAACTGTAACCATAGAATGAGTTTTAATGGCTGAAAGTTGAATAAAATAATTTTCACGAATTTATTGCTTTCAGGCGATCCTGTTTATTTATGAAATACGCAAGAATTATATTTTGTTTGATATTTAACGTTCTATGTTCATCATAGCTGACTCTAAAGAAGGTAAGATTACTATTTTTGCCTATGTCTAATTATCTATAATTAGAGAAATAGTCTAATGATAAATCTACTCCTTCACTTATAAAATTTTTTTGTTATTTAGAGCTCGCAAAAATTTTACAGGTATTTGCAGGTTTTAAAATTTTTTTAGCATATAGTTTAAGACATGCTTTCATTTAAAAGTGTAGAAAACTGCATCTAGCTGCTATTGTAAATACTATTATTTTTTTACAGGTTGCACTGGCTGTGTTACGAGAATGGACCTTTTCAGTGAGTGGATGAAATTTAAAAATCTGACGAGGTCTGAGGGTTGTGATGAATTGAAGTTCATAGTAAAAACAGTAGATTTCTATCGATCAAAATTGGACATAGAAATAATTAATTTCGTCAAAAATGTCAAATTATGTTGGAAGACTTGCTATAGAAGTAAAGACAGCTTTAAATTCAAGAACATGCATTAGTTGCAGTCTACAGTTATTATTTATATTCGTATCCTAACAGCTACGAGATCAACTCAACTGATGTCACCTTCCGTTATTTTTAACCGTTCCATCGGCCTACTTTCTGTGAACAGACAGTAGTAAACCTTGCAGAGATGCAGTTGTAACGCATTTGCCTAGCGTTCGGTTATCCCAAGTTCGATTCCCAACTGTGCACAAAAAAGAAAAAATTCCTGACTAGCTGCTCACTGTAGTCAAGAGGTTGATGCTTCAGTCCAGGGATTTCAAACCTGTATGGCATATGCCAGAGGTGGCACATACGAAATTGTTGCTGGTACATCAGCGATTTACAGCTGATATTTTATAAGCTTAAAAATTTTTCAAATTTTCATTTTAATTGTTACAACGTACAACTTTTAGCTGTTTTTCATACAAGAAACTTGCCAAAACATGTGTAGCGAACTCTAGGAACAAGTATCGACAGCTGAAAGTGATTGAGTACTTGAACATTACGTGATTTCGGGAGCGTGGCTACTGAAGGCAGCGCTGTAGTGAGAAATTGAATTCCGTTCCCAAAAACTTTTATTGTTTAAAAACACTAGTGAAGGCCATTTTGTTCTGTTCACATTCTTGTGAATCATTATTTTCCGAAATAAATTTTATAGAAGGTAGTTTAAGAAATCGAATGACTGATAAATGTAGTTCGGCCTGTGTCTTACTAACTGACGAAATGCAAGCCAGATATATAAAGCATTTGCTATCCAATGTACAACAGCAAAAATATCATTAATTTGTACGACACTGTATGTAATGCTATGGATTCATCTTTATGAAATTGATGTTAATTAATAAATTTGTCATAATAAAATTCTGCAATAATAAATGTTCTACTGTTATCTCTCATTAGCTTATAAGCTACTCAGCACTGTCAGTGACCTTAAGAATATTATTTGTAAACCTTCAGCGCGCACATATAAAAAAAGGTTCGCTGCCACTGCCCTTGATCATATGAGGTTTGGATTTCTTGGAAGATTGTAGGACCCGTTGCAGCACCACCCTTGCTGTCCTTGTGCCGTAAACTAATAAACTGCATCTACTGGCTGGGTTAGGCGGTCAGGTTGAGGCATTGATTTTGCCCAAAATGACTGGTATAAACACAAATGCAAATAGAAACGTTTTAAATTAAATGCATTGTGCGTTCGCGCAGACCTGACGCCTGATAACCGTTAGCAGACAGGTTAGTCCATTGCAGTTTAGGGAAGGGCATCTTGCCGAAACTGGTTTTTCATGTGGGAAAAACCAGTTCCTCCAAGACGGCCTTCCCTAAACTGCAATGGACTAACCTGCCTACTAACGGTATCACACGCCAACTGAGTGTGAATGCACAGTGCGCGTAGTGTAGTGGTTCTCAATTCGTTCCCTCGCTGGTCACATTGAATCTTTTTTTTTTTTTGATTGGCGAACCTGAAGATATAAAAACGAAATTATCTTACATTCCCCCCAACGTCTATATAGTGTGTATCTCCCTAGAAATTTTCTGATTTAACGAAATATTATTAAGGTAAGAGATTTAGCCCCAGCTGCACTGTAAAAAAATGACCGTAATTTTTACAGTTCATTCCCTATAAAAGACGGCAAAATACCATAAATATAAAATACAGTTGTTTCGCTGTAAAATATACCTGCCGACTAGATTCCAGTGGATTCCAGTCTGTGACGTATTCAATTCAAAATGATGCCATGGTAACATTCGAGAATTCAAAATAGCTGCTGTGCATTTTACAATAAATTACTGGATTTTCTTAAGGATAAATTGTACTGAGACTACAACAAAGGTAAGTTATTGAACATTCTATTAAACTTATGTATTAGTTTTATTTTCCTTATCAGAAGTATTTAAATGTAACCTATAACTTTGTATCAATTATTGGTTTCAGGCGCCTTGCAAGGGTTTTGTGACCCAGTTTTTTGAAGAGGCATGCTTATTTTAGTTAGGCTAAATATTTTTCAATATAGAAGCTCACATTGAACAGTTTTTCAACAGCTGTGATTTAGTGGTCAAAGAATAGGTGTGTCTTAGATATGCATAAAAAAAAAAATACAAGTATATAGCCTATTTTCTAAGCTAATCACTGGCACACCCACATAGGGGGCACTGGCCCCTCCCTTGTGCTAACAAAACGAAAAATTATTACGCCAACAGACACTGGTAAATTATTTTATTAAAAATGTAAGATGAAAGTAGTGATGTTCCCAACATTTCCTTGAACTCTGGTTACATTGATGAGACTACTGTTGAGGCAAGCAACAGCAGCAGCAGTGGTCTGGGACTGTCTTCAAACGCTTTCCAGGAAAGTAAAGGTAGCCCAAAACACAATATCAAACACGGTTGAAATAGAAATTCTGGCTGCAGATATTTCTAATTATGTCAAGAAATCTAACCTCACTGATGGAGATAAGACAAGAGTGCTGGCCATTGTAAAATTGTATAAATCTAATCTCCTAATTTTTTTTTAAGTATCTTGCATTATAGAACAATTTGTAAGAGTAATTTAATAAGGTTAAATGTACAAAAAAGACAAAGCTCAAAGACTACAGTGGTCATGCTTCGCCGGGACCTACTGTTTTTCCGAGGAATCCGAACCTCTTAAGGCCTAGGGAACCAGATCTCTGACTATATCGCACTGCTCACTGTAGTCCGGGGTTTGGTTCCCCAGGCCTTAAGAGGTTCGGATTCCTCGGAAAATAGTAGGTCCCGGCGCAGCATGACCACTGTAGTCTTTGAGCCGTAAAACCAAAAAACAAACAAACAAAGACAACCGTTATTAATATGGCATCTAGCCATTTTTCCCCCCATCAAAAATTCCTTCACCACCGGGCCTCTCCCTTGCGCCACTGAAGTTAATCAAATTCTTGCACATTTTTTTTTTACTTGATAAGGATGGAAATTTCTAGTACAAAATCTTTAAATATTTGTATAATATATCCGTAAATATTTAAATTGTGTAATATATAAAATTTAAACAAGAGTTTGCATAATATTAAGAACTAATCCAAATTTAAAAAGGTATTTTGCAGTTGTAAACAACTAGCTATTAAACTCTTAGCCTGTTGGCCAGTGGCTACTAACTAAAAATGGGACTTCAAAGCTTTAATGCATAAAAAGTAGTAATTGAGCTTCTCAAGAAGTAGGCAGAGAATTGGGGAGGGGGTTGTTTTGGGGATTGATTCTTAACATGGAGAAGATGAGGTACAGAAAGGGCTATCGCCCTTCCCTAATCTTAAATTACTATTTTTGTTTTTCAATTATGTTTCTAGACCTCATTTGAAAGCCTAAATTTTATTTTATTATATATCATTGTGTCAAGAAGGGAAGCTGAAAAGAATATTTTCCAATAATTCCATGTAGCCTATCATAGTATGTAGTAAGAAATTTTGGGTTTCAGATTTATTTAGTAAAGTTGAAGTAGATATTTTATTGTAAAGATTGAGCCAGAAAGCTATACTTTTATGATAGTTTTATTCTTTATCCTAGGGATTTTAGTATCGTATTTCATATATATAGTCAGCATGGGTGCCCATATGGGGAGGGGGCATAGGGAGCTCCAGCCTCCCCCTAGCCGTTTAAAAATTTGATTTGCCCGAACCTGCTATGCATTTACTTTCAAAAGTTTTACAGTCACATTTTAAAATAAGGTACTTTTTAGCTCATTACTAATTGTCAAGCAATATCAATTATTTTTGTAGCGTTTTGATGTCGTATGCACTCACAAAAATTCACAATAACTTTTAGGAGGAGGTAGTAATTTTTCTCAGCCTGTCCCCAGAAATACTCGTTGATTTTTCTCAGCCCCCCCCCCACCCCAGAAGTACTCATATGGGCACCCATGATAGTATCAATACCACGGAGACTCGAGGAGTATTACTTTTATATATAATCTTAATAAGTATTGTATTAATTTCAGGTGCTAATGCACAGTTCGTTACCCCCTAGATCTAGCGAATTTTTAGCAGAATCTAGTGCAGTGTTTCCAAGAACTCAAAACCTGGCAATTGTCACACAGTGACTAGCCGTCATTGTTTTTTACGGCGTTTGTTATTTTCATTAATACTTCCCTTCCTTCTCTTCCCCATCATCCATTCGTGTACCATTGTTGACTGCACGGCACAAAGCTTTACTCCTCGTCTGGGCCGACCAACACCGCCATTGGACTGTTGATGACTGGAAACACGTTTTGCCTGGTCTGACGAGTCTCGTTTCCAATTGCATCAGGCGGATGGACGTGTACGGGTATGAAGACAACCTCA
>QLNU02014176.1:371325-393858 GCA_006491805.2 Dysdera silvatica
GAAAGCTATTTTCAATGTGTTTTTTAAAGTCAAAGAACAATTTCGTACAAAACAAAAATTTTAAAATAAAATTCTACAATATTTGATTTTTGAGAAAAAATATTTTCCAGAGAGGCTGACGATATTTACATGAGGGGGGGGGGACTTAGCCCCCTAGATCCCCAGCCTAGCTACGACTACGGTTTGACATGTGCTTAGAATCAAAAGATTTCTGAAATTTATACCAGATCGGGATGTTTTTTTGCGAACAATTACGAAACTTAGGTTTTTCATTCATCTTTCTGAAGTTTATGAAACGTTAATAAAATAAAAATCACAGAACAGTTTCTTAAAATATGTTTATTAATCATTCTGATGATTAATAATGATGGTCTCGAGAATCCTAGCTACAAAACTGAGGCGACACGACTGTGGGTATTGTTAAAAGATATTGGAAAAGCCCACCTACATATACCTAACAATGACAAAAATTCTTGCAGATGATTCTTGACTGAGAGAGCCAAAAAATATAAAGTGCTTTATTTACTTTGAGCTGATCGTAAAGCAATGTCAAAGTGATTCTAAGACTCGGTAAAAGGTTTGGACGAGTTGCCAATTATTTCAAGTTGCTAGAAAACGTGCTGAGATTAACCTGGGACAAGCCTACTCTAATTAACAAGATGAGACTAAAGAGGGCGATGGTATGTCACTAGATGGCGTAGTCTCTTTTCCAGAAAACAAAACAAAAAAAACTGAAAATGCGAGATACCCAGAGAGGGAGCTTCGATATGAAACGATTAGGAAAAACAAAATAAGGATTAGGAATAAGTTCTCTAAGTCAGTGTTTCTCAAAGTGTGGTCCACAGACCCATCACAAAATTTTAGAGAATAAACTGGAAATTTTCGCTGAGGCGTGCGTAGCTAGAATTTAGGTTCTGGTAAGATTTAAAGAACTTCTCATAAATATTACTTGTTATGAACCTTACTTGCGCTCAAAAACCTGTGTTTAATTAAAACACAGTGCTTCTGCTTGATGACATTCACTTTACCATAAAATTAATATTGTAGTTGCATTACTAGTTTCATTTTCACATGCAATGCTCCTTAATAAATTGCGTATTTATTATGCTAATAGTGATGGTGTAGACAGTCCCTTTAATTTATGTCGTTGACAATGAGCTTACTGGGCCAAAAAAGGTCCTTGAGCTTGTTAAATTAAAATAGAAAAATTACAGTTGTAGTTAACGTTATTAAAAACGTTCCAAAATTGGAAAATTAAAATTTCGAAAAAAAAAAAAATGGAAATTTGAAAGTTGAAACAATAATACGTCAATGAAAACGTTGCCATACAAACAAGAAAGATATATGATAAAACGAAAGGTATAATTACATCAAATAAATGACAAAGTGCATTTTTTTATTTCGCACTAAATACACTACGCCAAAAAATATAATTGCACGTCTTAGAATTAAAAAAAAAATTAAATTTTGAAAAATGTAACGTATTATAAAACGTTTGTTTGAAATTGGGAGGGGAGGGGGAATGGAACCCTAATACAAACATTGGGGGGTGGGTCCCCCTATCCTCCCTCGCATGCAGCAAGCACACATTTAACGATTTTCTGGATATAGTGAAGAAACTGTGGATTTTGTTTGGTATAATAATTAAGTGCAATAGGATTCTATCGTTTTAAATAAACAAGATTTTTACGGGTCGGATATAGCGAACATTTCCTTTAGTTCCAAGCTTCTTGTTAAATGCCAGTCCTCGTATAGGGCCTCGCGCCGCCTACGTAAAAATTTTGGGGGCGGAGTATACCAGTAGAAGGCAGTTTGTTATTTAACAGGGCCGTAGGCAGCAAGAGGTCCGAAGGGGCCCGTCTCCCCACACTTCCGAAATGTTTTTGCTACCAATACTTCGTCAGCGAGGTTGTAAACACTTTTCAAATCCCCTGAAAAATTTCTGGTTAAGGCCTTGTTGTTAACAACTCTTTACAGGGATAACAGACATCAACAAAGAATTGTTCAATTTAAATGTGCTTCTGCTTGATGACGTTCACTTTACCATAAAATCAATATTCTAGTTACATTTCCAGTTCATTTTCACATGTAATGCTCCGTATTAGATTTTGTATTTATTGCACTGATGGTGATGTTGTAGATCAGGGGTGTTCAACCCGCGGCCCACGGGCCACTTGCGGCCTGCCGATTCATGAATTATTTCGTTTGTTTTTTGTGATTTTTACGGCTTAAGGACTACAATAGTGACGCTGCGCCGGACAAATTATTTCAAACAAAAATACTTCTCTTTGGTTCTTCTGAGTTTTAAATCTATGTATTTTATTCAGTCTACATTTCCTAATAAATATTTTAAAACGGTAGAGAAATAAAGTAATACGGTATTTTTCTCAATCGTATTTTATTTTAGTTCTCTGGCGCATATGGACATTAGGAGTGGTTTTATTTATTTGCAATGCAACAGTGACTTTACAGGAATTCAACTTAGGACCCGTTGAATTCTATTCTAAATATGTCGATAAGAACATCCTTCCAACCATCTGACTGCATGCTCTAAAAAGAATATCGTTATTTGGAAGCATTTACATCTTCACATAGGAGTCTGAAATTCGTAAGTGAGTTACAGACTTACAATGGTGGGGATGCAGAGCAACAATTCCATATATTCATATATATATATATCATCATCATCATATTCAACCATTATCTATCCACTGCTGGATGAAGGTCTCTCCAAATGCTTTCCACACAAGTCTATCCTGGGCCATTCGTTTCCACGTCACCCCAACCTGTTTTCTTATTTCATCCACCCATCTAGTTTGAGGACGTTTTCTAGGTCTTCGGTGGTCTCTTGGAATCCAGTTCAGAATTTCTGTTGTCCATCGTTGATCAGTTCTTCTTGCAATATGCCCAGCCCATCGCCATTTCAGCCCTTTTACTTTAACAATGATGTCCTCTACTCTAGTTTGCTCTCTCACCCA
This sequence comes from Dysdera silvatica, assembly GCA_006491805.2. Classification (NCBI taxonomy): domain Eukaryota; kingdom Metazoa; phylum Arthropoda; class Arachnida; order Araneae; family Dysderidae; genus Dysdera; species Dysdera silvatica. Next base: position 374,304 of record QLNU02014176.1, read on the forward strand.
AGTGTTTCTTTTTCGATCTCTCCTAGTTATTCCAAGCATGCACCTCTCCATGCTCCTTTGCGTTGTCTGTAACTTTCGTATTGCTCCAACTGTTAGACTCCATGTCTCTGATCCATAAGAGAGGACTGGCAATACACACTGGTTGAAGACCTTTCTTTTTAGACACAAAGGCAATTTCCCCTTCAGGATAAAACTGTTTCTTCCAAATGCACTCCAGCCAAGTTTAATACGTCTGTTGAGTTCTTTCATAATGTTGCCATCCATTGAAATCAGCTGGCCAAGGTAAATATATGAATCAGCAATTTCTAGCTCAATGTTGTCAACTTGTATTTTTGTTTCCTCTACAAAATTATTGAACATGATCTTAGTTTTTTGTAGGTTCATCTTGAGTCCAACTTCTTTACTTCTAGTTGAGAGCTCCTGTACCATGTCTTGGAGTTCTGATGGGTTCGTTGAAAAAATAACAATGTCATCAGCAAACCGCAAATGATTTAAATATTCACCATTTATTTTTATTCCCTTGTTATTCCAATTTATCAGCTGAAAAATCATCTGTAAAGCTGAAGTAAAAAGTTTTGGAGAAATGGTATCTCCCTGCCTCACCCCTTTGCCAAGTTTGATAGTTTTGGTATCTTTATGTAACCGAAATTTTGCACTTGCATTTTTATACACACGTTTCACCATGTCAATGTACACATCCTCGATGTCTGTTGATCTTAAAGAGTTGATGACTGCCTTCAGACAGTCTCTTTAATTTATGTCGTTGATAATGAGCGTAGAGGGCCAAAAATTTCCTTGAGCTTGCGAAATTAAAATTGGGAAACTATAGTTGTAACGTTATTAAAAACGTTCCATTTGAAAGTTGAAATAATAACACGTCAATGAAAACGCTGCCATGCAGAAAAGAGAGCTATATAATGCAATCTAACAAAAGGTATAATTACATCAAATAAATGACAAAGTGCATTTTTTTTTATTTCGTACTAAATACACTACGCCGAAAAATATAACCACATTCCTTAGATTAAAAAAAAAAGAAAAGAAAGAGAAAATATTTTAAACTTTGAACGACGTTACCTATTATAAAATTTTTGCTTGAAATTAGGGGGGGACATAGAACCTTAATACCAACATTGAGAGCGATGGGGCCCCCTGTTCCCCCCCACTAACGGCGCCCGTGCCAACCGATATTTAAAAAACACATAGTCGGAGATTTTAGGGATTTTCTGCCTAAAGCTGGTGCTTTTTTAAAGTAAAGCAAAAAAAAAAAAAAGGGGAGTTAAAATTCACTACAAATTATATTTCAAAGGTTGAATAAATCTCTTCTGCCGAAGCTCTTATATATGTATATAAGCCTGCCAATAAATTACATGAATCGATTGCTATTTTGGTTGTCCTTTCCTGGGAGGGGTAGATAGGAGAGAGCAGTATGATCGTGGATAAGTAAGGCTTAACATTATAAACCATAATTGGCAACATTAACTTCAGGCAATATATTTTTTAATGGGGGAAAAGGAGAAATCTCCCGGTGGTCCGTGATAAATAAAGGAATGCTTAAAGTGGTCCACGAGTGACCAAAGTTTGAGAAATGAGAAACACTGTCGTAAGTAATGCTTACGGATAAGTTGGAGACGAATAATAAGTCGAATAAATGAAATAAGTTGAATAATAAGTCGAATAAATGGAATAAGTTGAATAATAAGTTCGAATTTATAAGCAGAACTCAACTTATAAGTTAAAGGGCGGATCCAGAAATCTTTAAGGAGGAGGGGTGATTTGTTTCCGATTCCTATTTTTAGCCAAGTGTCCAGTACTTTTCAATTCTTTTTCCATCATATAATCCCGGCTCAAAGGTTGGGGGGCGATCACCCAATCGGGCCACACCCCTTGGATCCGCGCTTAATGGGCTACGTGGTATTATGTCAAATTATCTTGAATAATAATGCGTTCACCTGTTACATAGAATGTAACAATATAATAGACCTTTCTCAAGGCGAGAATGCGTACAAAATCACGATACACTGTAAAAATATCGTCATTAATTTATCTGAGCAACGATGAGAAAAGGCTTAGAGGTAATCTCGAATCATTCTACTACAGCAGTGCCAATATACAGCCCGTGAGGCCCTCAAGTCTACAAACACTGGGATATAAAAATTAATTTTAATTGGTTTACAAAAAAGAAAAAAATTACTAGGGTAAAATTTGTAAAAAGGCACGAATTCAAGAATGTCAGTAAAATAAGGAGGAAAAAAAATAAATGGACCAGTTGAGTTTAAGAAGATAGAGAAGGGGCATTCGATTATATATCTGAGTAAATCGATTTGCTTTAGCTAGTAAAATTCTGCCTCTGGTCGAGGTGTGCCCACAAGATGCCACCTCGACCAGTAGCAACATTTTACTGGTGGTCAGATTAGCGTTTCTCAACCGCAGGACCCTGGAATAAATTATATAGGGTCGCCAGAAATTCTCCTGGAATTTGGCAGTTTTAGTTTTCGAAGCATTTTTCATGAACACTTATTTTATAGGAGAAATATTTTGAGAATAATATTCGCGCATTCTCAGACACAGAACGCATAAAATAACGTCGGTGCATCAAATGTCAGTGAATGAAAAGTGTATTTTTAACTGTGCGAATTTTTATGAATGATCGTGAATTTTTAGACATCCAAATTTTTCAGCATTCGAGAAAAAGTATACCGCTCATAAAAAGCCGATTACAATAACATGCGGTACATCCTCTCTTCTTAAATCTGTATAAAGTAACATCTGTTGCAAATGCTAGTGACGGATCATTAAAATGTATATTAACAGGAGTGTACTGATACGCTTTATGATTATGCAATAATTAAGTACAGTGCAAGGTAAACGTATGGGCAAAGAATGTGTACAGCTGGGCCATTCGTTGCGGCCATGAAGTTTTACTTATCGGCACATTGCGCGGAAATGACGTTTATTGGTATGTTCATCCTTGCTTCAAACCGCTGGGTGTTATACAAAATGTTTGTTTGTTTGGATTTTTTATGGCGCAAGAGCATCTGGGCTATACTGCGCCAAATTATAGAAAAGGACTGAATCGTATGCAGGTATCGGGTAAAATAGATGTGGTAGAAGACATGGCAGGGCTTTAGGCCAATAATACTATAATTAAGCGATGTCTTTGTATCGAGGACCAGCGAAGCCGATATTTACGAACGAAATTATGCCTTCGACTTGAGCGACCAGTTGTTCTGGGTCTCATTCCAATCGTCGAGCGCCGTTCCGGGCTGCAGAAGAACTGTGGCATTAAATATTGTCGAATTGGGATCATCGTAGCCTGCTGGAGTCCAATAGGTGATAGATAACTTTGATGGATGATAACCTCAACGTAGGAAATTGTTGCATCGAATAAAGGTTTTGCAGACGTTGCATTGCTACAGTCAACCCCGATTGGGATAGTCGAAGGAGCATATTTTCCGGTGGTGTATTTTATTTTCTTGCTTAAATAGGTAGGTCGAGTCCTGCATGTGTGTCGTGATTTCTACACTCGTTCGGTTAGAAAGCATGCCGATGCAAGAATTAAAATTGTGATAGTCACTTAAAGGCAGACTTTTTTTTTTTTATGAATTAACTTTAGATTGTTACGGCTTAAATGGAAGTAAAACGACTCATTTTGAAGATGAAGAAATGACCAAGTTTTGCGATATATTCAGCACAGTAACTTTAGGTTGTTTAGGTTGTGTAAAGGTTGTTTGTAAGTTTAATGTAATCTTTTAAAGTTACGCTACACCTAATACAAGTTATCTGTTTTAGTTAAAGAGTTTAGCCCTGATAGTGAAAGGTTAGAACTGATATTATTAGACTTCAAAGATGAACCATAGCAAGGCGATGGACTGTAGCGTCCGGGTCAGTAGCAATCTGGTATTCAGACGGATTCAAAATTATTTTTTACATAAATTGATGGTTATTTATAATTAATCGGCTAAGTTAATCCGTCTTGACAGCAAAGGGTAAAGACTTTAGGGTCTGACAAAGCCCCCGCTGCCCAGGATTGGATATAATAAGCGGAAGTCATAAATACAATATACAAACTAAACATACAATAAATAAACTAAATACAATAAGATAAAAGACTTGGTTGTTTAGTAAAAGTATGGAAGGTATAAATAGAGAAAGATGTAGTGATATTATAATTCTCTATCCAATAGATGTCTGCGGATGAGTTTTTTATATTGAGCAAAGGAATGAACAGATTTAAGTGAGTTAGGAAGAAGATCCCACACCCTAGGGCCAAAGCAACAGATGAGCGAGAGTCCAAGTTTCGTTCGTGAATACTCCGGTATAGATCGTTAAGATTTCTTGTAACGTGGGTATGATCAGGAAAGCGCAGTGAAATAAGACCAGAATGAGCGCCATTTCATATAATGGTAAACATGAAGATGGAAGTTTAGTACGTAAATAATTTTTCAATTAATAATATCTGATGATCGTAAGCTAGTTCAATAGTTCTAGAAGTATGAGATTGATAATATAGTAGGCAGGGGAATTTTTTATGCAGTCTGGTAAGTCTATTGAGATTTGACGTGGAAATGTTTCCTCATATTTGAAGGCAATAGTAGAAAATAGAAAAAAATCATAGAATAGTAAAATTCAAGCAGAATCGAGAAGGTTAAGTAGTAGCTGACGGTATGAATCAATCCAATATTTCTACTAATTATTTTACAGATATTGTTAATATGGATATCTCATTTAAGGTTGGATTGAAGAGTTACACAAAGAAAGTTTATATTTTGTGAAATTGAAAGCATTATATTATTTATACTGAGATTAAAATGTTTAGGGTTTATATTTTTTTGTTGGTAAAAAGAAGGCGTTTAGTCTTTGAGGTATTGAGTATTAGACAGTTACTTTTAAAGAAGTTAGTAAAATTCTTGATACTAATATTTACCAAAGAGATTAGCGTATTGATTTCAGTGCTTTTAAAGAAGATACTAGTATCGTAAGCAAAATAGATAGGTTTGTGAGGAGTTGGTATAGATAGAAGATACCATTAATGTAGAAGTTGAATAGCAGAGGCCCCAAGATCGATCACTATGGAACACCGCAGAGTGTATGACGTAATTAATGGGGAGCGGCAACCACACATGTGCACAAATTGTTCTCAGTTTGTCAAATAGTTTCTGAGAATTATGTTGGGAAGTCCACGGATACCAGCCAATTTAAGTTTGAAAAAGTCTGTTGTGATTAATAGTATTGAAAGCTCTTGATAAATCAAAGAATATACCAACAGCAGATTGTTTAGAATCTATATCTGAATAAATAAAATTAGTGGCTGCAAGTAGAGCCTGTTCAGTGGATTTGCCTTTAATGAATCCAAATTGCTTTTGATGAATTATTTTATGGGACGAAAAGTAAATATGAAGTCTTTTAAAGAGTAATTTCTAGAAGATATTTGCAAAAACTGTCAGTAATGTAATTGGCCTATGGTTGGGAATGTCAGTTCTAGAACCCTTTTTATATATGGGAATAACGTCAGCAATTTTAAAATCACGCGGTAGGATTCCTGTACAGAAAATAAGATTATAAATATGAAGGACAGGAAGTTCGATGATATCTAAAATGTATTTTATAACAATGGAGAGAATCTGATCGTGACCTGGGCCTTTTTTGGAATTAGTTTCTTTGAGTATCACCGACAATTCATGAATTGTGATTGCTGATAGAAATAATGCGTCTTTTACATTGTAATTAAAGCAACCTTTCTTTATAAGTGATACATCACTTAGATTCTTAATTAGATTAAAGGGAAAGTCAATAAAAATAATTATTAAATGCTATGAGTATTTGTTTCTGAGTTGTGATGGTTTGGGTACCGTATTGTAGATTTGAAATTTCATTGTTGGTGATTTTAGTTTTAAATAAAAGTTCGTTGAGCTTTGACCAGATCTTTTTTTATCCGAGTTGATGAAAAATTTATTGAAGTACAAACGTTTGGCCAATTTAAATTTAATTTATTTTGATATGTACGAAATGCGGAAAGATGATCTAAAGACTTGCTTTTAAAGAATTTTGAAAACAGTTTGTTTTTAAATCTGATCTCTCTCAAAAGTTCATTAGTGATCCACGGTTTTGTAATTCGTTTAGATGTGGAAGAATGTGTTGGATAAATCACTGAAAATTCGGAAAGGGGTTAAAGTTAGTATCAGAAAGATCCCTAACACTGAATTAATTTTTAGCCTTTGAATAGGTCAGATTTTGGGCATTAGTGGTAAGAAAGATTAGAAGATGATCGATAAGGTGGTATGTGAGCATTCCGGTAAGTTGAAATGACGTGTTTGTTAAACAGTAATCGATCAGAGTTTGAGAACTAGCTGTGTTTCTGGCAGGGAATTTCATAGTAAATTCAAATCCGCAAGTGAAAACAAGATATTTGAGATAGTTAGTATTGGAATTATAATCGGAGCTATTATATCACCCATGTCGGATATATTAAAATCACCAATGATGATTAAACTTGATTTATTTTCGTTGATTTAATCAAAGAGGCTTTGAAGAAATTTTAAGAAATCTTCCACATTTCTATTTAACGGTCTATACACTGAAGTGACAAAAAGTCCACAGGATTTTATAGTGACAATTTCTATCTCTCGGAATATACCACACCATTGAGGAATGATGGAATAAGTGATTGGTACACTTAAATCGCTACACCTCCACCCCGGCATTCACGTCGGTTCTCTGAAACTAATTCATGCTGGCTAATGTTTATCAGGTAATCTTGACGAAACCATGTCTCGGTAATGCAGATGAAGTGTGTGAGAAGGCCGATTTCAATTAATAAATCATTAATAGGGGAACTTATAGAGACTGCATGCGTTTAAATGAAGAAGAGTTAAATTATTTCAGAGATTCGGCATACTGGCAAGTTTTGAAGGTTCGAAATATTGATTTTTAGAGTTAATGATGGAATCCCTGGGTGTGGAAAAGAGATTAGTGAAGAATCAGAGTAGTAGTTAAAAGTTGAGAAAAGTAAGGAAATTCGACTAGAAAGTACGTTAGATTAAAGGAAGTTGAGAAAATAGGCTGAAAAAGCCGTTAATAAGTAGTAAGTTGAAATATAGCGTAAGAATAACAAATTCGACAATACAAACAAGTTTTAAAATGAACAGAAATGAGTTAAATAAGAAAAAAGGTTAGAAGTCATTTGAGCGCGTTCAAGCAGAAACTCATAATAAATCATAATATAAAAGCTGAGATTCTAAATCATTGGTAAACGAAATTCAGCATCATCTGACCAAATCACATGTACACTGAAAATAATATGAACGCCCTAAATATCAATAACACAAAGTTATTTCACTCAATATATCTCAATGATTTCAAAAATTCTGTTGCGATTTTGTTTATGACTGAATATTTTCACTTGCTTTTAGTTAATGAGATCTTTAATTTTTCTAGTTCCATTCGGAAAAAGACCACTAACGTTGGATGTACTCTAATAGGATTATCACGCATTGTGCTCTTGCGCCACACGTTCTTAATTTAAACGACGAGCTTGAAATGCTGTTAACTGCTTTACCTGTCGCCACGTTTCGTTGAATGTTGAATAAATGTCTAACACAATTAGGTATTGCTTAATGTGGTAACGAAGAACACCTATCCGGTTTGTTAACGTTTAATTCTAAATTTAGCTATAGCCCTGTAACTACCTGACCTGGTAATAGAATTCGTTACAAATCATATGGTAGTTTAATGTATATACTTTAAAGAATGGGAAGGTATTCACGAGTAAATTTGTTTGGACCAGGTCCTTGTCTTACAAAAAAAAAAAAAAGAGTTTGCAGGGTAGCAGCCTTATAAAGGATGAGAAACATGAATCTAAATCCAAGTTAATTTCTTTTAAAGCTTTTAGTACAACTCGTTGCAGAGACGATGAAAACGAGGGCTTTAACTTTTCACGACTAAAAGAACTATTAGATTTAATTATATTACATACTAATGCGAAAGCAGCTGAGATTTCTCTTTCACTAAAGATTTATCTTTCAACTAATTTTTAAAAGGAAGATACAAAGGCTGCCCCACCCATAGCGCTGATAGGTTATAATGCCGTCTGTAAATTAAATATTTTTTTAAACGTAAAAAAAAAATCATTCATGCTGAACAACTGTTCAATGGGTTATATAATGGTTTCGAAATGTTCTCATTTCTAAAAACTGATTCATGGCGTTCAGAGAAGGGTGGGTCTGCGAGTGTAATTAGAACACCAAAATTTTAGAACCTTTCTTTCATAGTTGATTTGGCGCAGTATAGCCCAGATGCTTTTGCGCCATAAAAAATCCAAACAATCAATCATAGTTGATTTATTTCTAACAGACATAAAATAGGTATTTGTTAAAAGAAATATTTATTCACTTCAAAGAATTATTTTTGATCCGAATTACTCTTTACGATTATCATAAGATTTTTTGGCTCTGAACGCGAAAAAAAAAAAGTCCCGATTAAAAAAAAAAATGGAACAAGAATGTGGGACGCCGTGAAGTTAGGAATAATAAAGGGTTTATTCTGTAATGAGACAATGGTTGCATTATTGCCAAAGTAATACTGGCATGCATCCAAAAACCAGATATTTGAACTACCTCCTCTACAATATACTCCAGATTTGATGCCTTTGGGTTTTAAATGCTCACTTATCCTTAAAGCCAGTTTCAACCATTAAAACAAGTTATAAAATAATACTAAATAAATTTTCATCTTTTGCTTCATACTAGATTAGCAAACACGTGAAAACAGTGAAAGTTCAGAAAATTTTTGCAGTGGGTGTGGGCCAAGCTTGCAATTTTGATACACTAAAGTACGGTTTGAGTTTTACAGCGCAAAGACACAAGGGTCATATTGTGCAATAACCTACAGTTTTGCATGGAATCCGAACCTCTTAAGGCATAGGGAATCAACCCTGGGACTACGGTGAGCAGTTATTTGGCAAGCATTTTTTTTTTCTTTGATACAGTTGGGAATCGAGCACGGGATAACCGAACGCTAGATAAACATGTTGCCACTGCCGGGTCGAAAACCCAATTGCAAATTGTTCAAGACAAAACAACTAATGAAACGATGAAGGAAGAACAAAATGAACAAATAAAATGTACTTTTGAGTTTGCAAAACTGTTGCAAAAAAGTTGTTTTATACAAAGGGCACTAAGGACAATAAAAAAATACAATAAAAATTTACGTCCTTAATACTAATAACATCGTTGAGGATAAAAGGGTTTGACAAATTATATCTGTATGCATACATACATAATGGGTCACCCTCATAGGAAATGCAAGATTTCATAGGTAGCTTGGAAATTCGACACCATGTTAAGTCACTGAGTCCAAAACATTTACCATTATGATTCACAAACATCTTATATTTGGTGATAAACAATTGGTGATAAACAATTGTCCGGCTTTGAGTTCAATATACCAAGTTTCCCCTCAAATATCATTCTCTACATAAGACCTTTTCCCACTAATGTGGTACTGAGGATTGTTAAAAAAATAATCCAATGGTACCAGATCAGGTGAATATAGCAGACATCTCAACTCCCCTTTTAAAGAGCTTGAGTTTTTTTAAGGGTCTCTTTTACAATATGAAGTTTGTCATTCTTATGATGAAGCATGACATCTCTAATTAGCTGGCTAATACTGGCTTTATTTTTCAACAGACTGCTTTAACGAGCCCAGTTATTGACAATACAGCTCTTTTCTTACACGACTTGGTTAAGGGATAGCACCTGATAAGGAATACATCTATATCCCACCAAAGTGACAGCACAATCATCCTTCAATGGAGGCTGCTCCTTAGCTGTGGATTTGATGCCTTGTTGTAGCCTATCCAATATCTTCTATGCTTAATATTGTATATAATATGCTTAATGTTTACACAGAGTGCATTTTTCATCTCACCGGCAGTAATGTCATTCAAAAAAAGGTTTCTTTTCCAATCGACAGAGATAGGTCATGCAGGCCTCCATTTATTGTCCCAGACTGCATTCCAATAATATAATAATGAAAAATAAGTCACTTGAATAAAGTGAAAATATCGAAAAGTAGTGTGCACAGCAGGGTTGGCTTTCTGCCGGCAGAAACTAGTTTTTGCCATGCCAGTGGCAGAACTGGTTATAACTGGTTTTAACCGGCAGAAAGTGGGAGAAACTGGCAGAAACTAATAAAAGTACTGAAAACAGTATTGTATTATTTAGTAAATGAAAGATTACAAATATATATATATTATGACAATAGTTTAGCATATTATACAGGTTTATATTAATTATTTTAATAATTAAATGTATTCAAGAGTAAATCAAAGGTTTGTTACGAAACCATCTTTCGAAGGCCATATTTTTTAACTTATTATGCCTATTTCGCCTTATTTATATTCTCTACCTCATTAGACCTTTGGCTATAAAATAAAAAATAGCAACATTGACAGACTGGCAGTAAGAAAAAGCCTTAGTGGTTTACGACCAATCAGATTAGATCAATTGCAGCCAAAGGAACAAACTTTTTTTTTTTTAAAATCTGTTGCAAAGCATACATCTTATCTGTTTAAAAACACATGAGAAATAATTACAGACAAGATGTTTGGCTAAAGGAATACATAAACACTGTAAAGCCACAAACACCCAGCAATATAAGGTGGAAAAGTTAGGTAGATTGCTTGGAATTGTTCATAAAGAATCATCCATATTACTTGCAGATCATGAAATGATATGGATGTTATATATATAAGCTGTTCAAATCATAAATAATCATATTAATGAAGATGTAAGACTTGTTGCAGCTCTTAAAACCTACTGCTGTTGTCCTTTATAAGATTTGAAAAGATTACTTTTTTTATTGCAGATTCTTGTCAAATTTTGTTGACACTAATGGATGATGATAATCTCATGGAAATGAATCAAAAAAGGGTAAAAAGTAAACTTTATCAGGCAATAACTCAACATCATATATGCCAGTTTATATGCTTCATCAAATGTACATGTGATCTAAATTGTCACATGAGCAGGAAGAAAATACAGTAAAACCTCTCTACAACAATATTATATGGACCAAAAGAAAAATAGTCATTCTCGTAGAGAGAGTTGTTGTTACAGAGAGGATTCATTAAGCAATAAAACCTATCTACAGTACTATTATATGGATGCTTTCTGTTTGTCAATTGCTGAATCGCAAACAGTCCAAAACACAAAGTCGAAAAAAATTCACAGAAAAAAAATTGCATGCTTTGCACCTTGAAGTCAGGCAGTGAAATGAGTAGAAGCAGGTTGTGGGAATGTGACCTTGCTCGGCTTCTACAGATACGACTTTCCGATAACACCTTGTATTTCACGATCATACCAATTCATAGCAGATCACCATCCAACTCTAGATGTTCAGTTACAGTATATGTATTTATTTATATAGTATATATATAGTTATTAGTATGATAGTTTAGGCTATAATTCCTGTACAAAACCGCTGAAACTGTGTTTGTCCTCTGACTCTCACTTACAATATTTGAACCATAAGGCTGACACTATTTTGACATTGCTGCTGTGGCATCGTTGCTCTGCCAATACTGCCAAAACAAAACACGCTTTATTTGAGGTTCTGATACTTCCACAATGTGAAGATTAATGGACGTTTATGTTTTTATAGAACAAGGACAACAAATGTCATGCTGCCCTGGATCTACAGTTTTTTAAGGGATCTAAACCTCTGCTGCTACAGGGACCAAGCCTTGGACTGTGATATGCAGAAAAACAGTACGCCCATTCTACAATGCAACTGGAAGTTGAAATGATGTTAATGGAATTAATTTGTTCCACTGTGCCACCACACAGTAGTGTAACCGTCAAGGGTGGATTGGGCTCCCAGGCCAGTGAACCCCCATGGGCCATAAGACTCCTGCCTCTGAATGGGCAAGGATTCACGCCCTCCAAAAATCCAACGTATGCACCTTTTGACAGGACCCAATCCACTACTGGTAATGGTAGTTGTCAGAGGAATCCGAACCTCTGGAGGCCTAGGGAATCAGTCCTCAGACTACAGTGAGCAATTAGTCAGCAATTTTTTCTTTTTGTCACCATTTGAAGTTAAATCTGGATTGATCACATGGTAAGAGAATGTGTTACCATTGCACCACCACCACCACAGAGCCCATTAATAAATGTAGTAAATAGTTGGTTACATCATTGAAAGTTTACTCAAAACCTATTCCGATATTGCAATGTTCAACAATATATAAGCAATTCCAACATTACGGACGTAACATACGGCACACTTTAAATCTCCATATCTAGACTCAGTCAGGATAATTCAAAGAAGCTAGTTTTTAGAAATAGACTGTGGTGGTATTATTTATATTATCCCCACTTTATGTAAAGTTTCATCTATTACGGAAACTGGTAATAGAAATAAAACAACCTGTTACAGACATAACTCAGAAAACAGTGTAAATTCCACATTGCCATACTAATTCATATAATTCTGTGAATTATACATGATTTTTTTCACATTTACTTTTCTATGTCTGTTCAGAAGAGTTTGAGCTTTTAGGAATAGTAAAACTTTAGTAGATGTAATTTGTAGTAATTAACACGAAGACAAATTAATTTGTTACAGACATAACAATTTGTTGTTTCTGACATAATGGTCTCTGCTGTCAAATACTGAGTGTACCAGCTTAAGTTGATACTGTAAAGGGTAAAGCCATGGTATTCAAAATGTTACGGAAGAACGACATCATGGTTAATGTTTTCTACACTATCAAAATATTAAACTGCAATGTTTTTCGTAAGTCATTTTAAGAAAAGGGCCTAATACTACTTTTAACTGAAATGGTATGAAAATTTTCATACAGTATAAAAAAAATATACATTGAAAAATGTGTGTCGTTAAGGAAGGACAGAAAAAACATGAAATTATGACCTTTCGTAACGGGGTTTTCAATATTTTTTCAATTTCGGTACTGTGATTAAATAATACAATTCATTATTTTGAAAAGACTTGCAAGATTAAAATGATATAATTTATTAGTTTTAATATGATATATAAAACATCATGCTTTTTCAAATTTTAAACATGTCCCAAAATACCATGGCTTTACCCTAAAATACCTTAAAAAAAAATAAGCGTTTTACAAAAAAATTGGAACAAAAGTTGCTTGTCTTAAAAAGGAGAAAAGTGTTTTTAATCATCTGTATTTTACTTGTGGGTCGTTTTCAAGGTCATATGAAGATCAAACTCGCTTTTTCAAAGTGAAACCTGTATTTCTTATTAGTATTAAGAGTGAAAAAATAAACGACTTTGTTTCAAACATTTTTGTTTATTTGTTTTTGTAAAATGCTTATTTTTTTAGGTATTTTACAGTATCAACTTAAGCTGGTCTATCTTGTATACTAAGTGAAAGAGGGAGAAATGCTTAGAGCGTTAAAAGCTGTCATTAAAAATATATTTTAAAATATCAAGAGACAAAAGCTTCAAGGTGTAATTTGAAAATTATTTACCCAGTGTTTTGGTATATGTAGAGGAAAATTTTCAAGAGAAAGGTGACTTTTACAAATCTAATTCAGAAAAACAAATTTTTTCTTGTAGATCTGTGGTAGATTTAACTAGTACTTTTCTTATTTGAAGCTTATCAATTACAGCAATGCTTTCTTCTGTAGGACAAACAAATTTAAGACCAGATTTCTTCAAAAATGTAACGGTTGGGATACTATAGCTTGGTTGCTCAATGATCTTTCTCACAAACTGAAGTGTACTTTTATGTTCTGAAGAAAATTCCACCAATATATGTTTTCCAAATTGGATGCCTTCATTCTGATCATGTGTGCTTGTTCCCATGTAGCTACGTTTAATTACTGATGATAAATCATCAATCATTGTGAAGTAAAAAAATCTCCTTTATCTGAGGTAATAGCAAACCTCACTAAATTTGTTGCATACGAGCACAATGTATCTGTGGGAAAATCGCAAATATTCAATAACAATACGAATATAAATAAGACACAAACAATGAAGCGAGATGAGGTAAAGATTGGTTCAAGTTGGCTGGCGAACGCCGGAGAACACGCAGCGACGCTGAACAAAAGAGCGACTGAATACGTAATCGGATGAGCGGTTGCGAAATGTTCATTTCCAGTAGGGAAGTCAAGTACACGGCTTTTGTAATGCGTTAATTTTTCAAAGAAATCACCAATGTCATTCAGTCTTATTCATTAAATAGAATGATGTTTTCGGCGAGATTCGAGATTTCCGAATGGTCTTCGATTTTCAGTCATAGTTTTTAATTTATTTTTTATGTTATTAATGCAGCACACTGTGAAAAAGACAAAGCATTACCATCGGCATAGGCAGGAAGTTCGTAAGGGAGGGGTTATATACTTAATGGGAGGGTTACTTGCATATTCCTATGTTAAATATACAAAATTTCATTGCAATGGAAAGTCACAACCCCCAAAACCTCCTCCTGGCTATGCCTATGAGTATTACTGACAAACGCTTTTCTAGACTTCACTTTTTGCAATACACGATTCTTTATCATTCCATCCACTCAATCTACTGCCCTTTTGCCATGAGATATGGCAAAAAAGTGCCAATTAAGATGCAAGTTGTAATCTTGAATTTCATATGTTATATTACATAATGTAAATCATTGCTTGAAGTGTTGGGCAACACCGTCAGATAAGATTTCAACACATTCCAGTTAAGGAACCTGTTTTTTTTGTCCCAAGTCCTAAAACATTTTGCAGTTAAAAATGTGAACTGCAATTTTATTGTACTGCATATAATCTGAAATTAAAGCATATGAATATGTTTTCGCGGATATATATATGCAATTCCTATATATATAGAGAAATTTGGTCATTTGTCAAGTAAACGTTTTGCACCCTATCTTTCTCCATAACCATGAAGTTCTCGCTAAAGTCAACTTTAAGTATGCATTTTCTCTATTATACTTTATTCTTCCAACCTTAAAAATAAAGGCTTTGTCTATGCTTTATGAAACAATGCTCTAAAAATGTAGAACCTTTTCTTCTAGCTAATCCTAGTTAAGTCATCATTAAGAGTTCCTTCCTTCACCATTATTCTTTCTGAATTAACATCCCAAATATATCAGGATATTAATTCAGATCTATTTTGAGTGCTACTTTTTGAGTTTTCATACTGACCTTCGCATGTGACACATTCGCCTAACACACATACCAAGTTTTCTGCCAATTCCTTCAATCTACTGGGAAAGATAGGTAACATTTTGTTTATGCTACAAGCAAGGAACTCAAAATTGGCATGGCATATACATACACACAGATTAGGAGGTGTTTCAGGTGAAAGAGAAAGTTGGGGTTTAAGCAAAGCAAATTATGAGAATCTGATCTCAATGTTTTGATTTTCACTTTTGAGAAGTTGAAATATCATAATCAAAACTATAAATAAATGTCTTTTTTGGCATTTGATTTTCTTTCCACGTATTCGAGTGACGATCGTATCTTTCTTTCTTGGATTGATTATGAGTAATTATATTGTCAAATTGAAGAAATAAATAATATTTTCAAATACTGTTGCCAATTATTTTTGTGTCATTATTGCTCCGGGAATTAAGAAATTTGATTCACTATTTATAAACCCAAAAAAATAAACTATTTAGAAACACAGATATATGTATTTGAACATATTTAATACACAAAAATATTTTTATTAAATTCACTTTGTTTTAATTAATTCATACCGAGAATTTTAAGCAGCAAAATATCAAATTATGATTTCTCTCAGCATTACATAGTAGTTATGGTTATTTGCACATTTGTTTGCTTAAATGAAGTTCTATAGGTATTTGTTATGAATGTAACATTAGTCAAGATGTTACATCCGTAATACAAAATGTTACGTCTGTAACATTTTTTTTTTAAATGAAGAATCCTGGAAGAATTTAATTTACGTCAAATCGTTTACTTACAGAAAAGCTAAGAACACCAGAAAAGATTTTAATATTCATTGATTTTTTTTAAAGATTGTGGTAACTTTTGCGTTATTTTTGTTACAGACATAGCATAAAAAGTCCAGTAATATAAATTTTAAAACTATTGAAATTTCTTTTTGTCAAAAAATATAATTTTCATACTGTTTGAAATTTTGACCTCTTGGTTTCACTTTTGGTGGAATTGCCCATGTGTAAGTTTGCAGACCCACTATGATTACACAATCAGGAGGCAGTCATTGCACCCCCTCCCCTCTCCTCGCTATCAAAAAAAAAAATAGTGTACATCCCAGAATTGCACTCTCCTGAATACTGCAGTCATGATCTTGATGAAATGACAGCAGGTTGTATTTGGGCACTACTGCACGAGACGTTATCCACTGGATTCTAGGTTAATGTTTCCAAAACTGACAATTAGCACAAAGTGACTAGCCGCCATATTGTTTACGGAGTGATTTGTGATTCACGGGTACTCAAATCCTATATGAATGGACAGCAGGGCTGCAGCAAAAAGTGGGGGAGGTGGAGGTCTCCCCCACAACACCTTCACCAATCAATGGAAACGATAAGAAATTCTGTAAACAACATGGTGGCTGGTCACTGCATCATACAGACGTATGTGACGTCACAATCCCATCTAGTGCACTTTCCAATGATTTTTGAGGATAGTGAGAGAAGTGGGTAACGTCTCATGCAATTATCCCTGCATTTGTCCAATGGAACATATTCATCCAGGGGAAATGAACCCACAAGAAATCTTCACTCCCCAAACCTCTGATATGAAAACTTACGCAAGTTCTTTCAAAAACATTTTTTTAATAAAGAATGGACATATTAAAGGTCCCCCTCCCCTGTTAAGCAAATGCAACACTTTGAACGCTATTCCATCATGGCGAAAGCCCAGAAGGAATTCGGCTTGACTCGCAACAGAGGCAAGGAAGTAATAGACACTTATGCCAAAATTTGATGCAGACAGTAATTACATACTCAAGGACAGTTAAGTAAGTTATTTTAAAAAAATTATATTGGGCTGTAAAAACTTGACACTGTTTAATGTTTTATTAATGATGCACATCAATTAAAATAGCTTCAAACTAATAGTGGCCAATGTGTAAGGCATAACATTATTAATTGGTATAGACGTTAGGACGACAGTACAGAATCCGTCCTGCAGTGCATTTTCCCTCTAGAAAAGAGTCAAAATATCACTGTGAATGGAGTTGTGACATCATATGTAATGTCACCCGTACATTGTCTTCCAAGCTGGTAAGGGCATTTTCACATGCTTCGTCGTTCTTTTGGCTGTATTTTGTTCGTTGTAGTGAATTGTAGTATGTCTGAATGTTCGACGGTGGCTCTTTTTGTGGAATTGCAGTTGAAAGAGAAAAGTGTGTTGGAGTGGGATGAAAGAAGGGTTAATTGTGTCGGAGTATAAGTGCCCAGTTTGAAAGAAAAAATGAGATGGTGCGCTAGACCTAATGTGGATGATGCCTTTCACTGTCAGTGTAGCGAAAGAGGTGAAAATGCGCATGATACAGCTACGTCGGTGCAGAAGGTTTCATGGTTCGGTGAAAACAACTTAAGTATGATTGAGATGTTGCTTCAGACATATTTGTTGACATACAAGGAAAGGACAAGGAGCACCATAAAAACAATACTCCTGCCACATCCATCCAACCAAGAAAATTAATGAAGGTTAGTACCTCCTTTCTTTTAAGGTCTCTGAATCGAGGAAGGGGAGGAGGTGGTGACTTCTAACATAATGTAAACAACATAGTGACAAGTCAGTGACACTGTTGTCCTGGATGTTGGAAACACTTCCCACTAAAAAGCATTTTGGGACGGATTGTGTACTAGCGCCGACGTTAGTTTTAAACAAAATACATTCAGTTTTTTCCATGCATAGGTTACAATTCCCCTTCTCTACTAAGAAAAGAAATATTTGAAGTCGCCCGTGAACAACCAAGTTCGAGAGATGGTGACTTAGCCTGAAAGAAAAACTTATTTCCAACAGCATTTTGATAAGCTTGTGTGAACTTCTAGTTCATAACAGTATATATCCTGCCATCGATATTTAATAAAAGCAGAGGTAATAAGCTTACTTAAGACGGGGCCAAAATGGTTATTTCGTTTAAAAAAAAAAACTGTTGAAAAAATGCTATCAGTACTAATTTTAATTTGGTATCATACATACAAGTTCGTTTAATATTTTAACAGACTCAAATTTTTTATATTTAACGTAAAGCAATAAACAAATGTCATTATATACGTCGATTACATTTTCATGTATATACCAATGAACTTAGTGGAATAAAAAATTACTTTTTTTAAAAGTTTATTAGCATATTTTATTGGCCAACCATGAAATTTCCGGTCAAATGCAATGAGACACAAATTGTCAAAAATCTAGGTCAAATCAAACTTTTAACATGATAAATACGACATTTTTATTACTATTTCATGAAATTAAATGGTTATAAAATGTAACGTAATTCAATCCCAAAAATAATGTTTTGTTTTTCAAATTTTAATTAGAAACTTGGTAGTATCCTATTTATATATTATTTAAATGCCAACAAATAAAAGTAAATAAACTCACCAAAACACTTACGGCAAGTCGGTTAACAATTAATGTCATTAATATAACCACGTGTAAATCCGAATGAATGTTATTTTCCGAATTAATCGCTCAGCGGGTGAAAACTGACCCATTCAAATTCTGTAACCTACAACTCTTTCCCACCCATTTTTATTTTTTATACACCCACCATATATAGAACATAACGAGGTTTAAATTACATTTGCCTTTTCACAGGCCTAAACCCCTGAAGCAGTAGAAAATATATAACCATAGTGGTTCAGCTGCCAGGCATGTTTTGACCTGTTATTTTCGAGCGTTAAGAAGAAGAGAAAATCATTTTTTAATTGATATTTACAATTATAAATTACCAGATGGCCTTAAAAGGAACGGACTTGTAGCTGAAATTCTACTCTAGATAACGCTAGATTTTGGTGAAGTGATTTAACTTCATGTATTTTTCTAAAATATTGACCCTTTAGCCTTGATCGTATTGAGTAAAATTTATTTTTATTTTTCTTGGAAAGTACCATTTGTTCTATTAGATAAATATGAACCTTTATGCAACCATAGAGGCACTTTTTCCCGGAATACCGTGTTTACGATTCATAGATAGAAAGATGAAAATGGCAGGAGTTTCGATTTTTTAGAAAACCGTCTGGTTTGTTTTGTTTTTTTTTTACACAAGACGGTCCACAACTTTGATTTAAGATGTTTGTGAAATGAAGCTAGCTCGTTTGGAGTATAGCCAAACATACAACCGAATAGAGGCTGATGATTTGTATTGCTGTGGCTTAGTACTAACGTTTGCTACTATGTGTACAATCTAAGATTGATTCCATTTGGTACTCAGAATTCACCGGCTCTGTCTACAGATTTGTTGTCTGGGAGACGACAGAGATTTGGATACTCTCTGAAAACTGTATTCCCTGCTTACGATTGATATCAGATTGGGGGCATAAACACCGAGATTAAAATCAGTGCGTTGAAAGAAT
>QLNU02014176.1:393958-413398 GCA_006491805.2 Dysdera silvatica
AGAATCAAGTCCAAGCGTACGAAAAATTAATTGCCATTGCGTAGAGTTGATTGTTTCTAATTAAAATTTCTTGTAACATTAGAAACACCTTTCTGATTCGGCTAGAACGTTTAGGGGTAAGTTAGCCGAAAAGCTACACCAATATTTTTTCCAGGTTACTCCCAGATTTGAGGTTTCCTGGAAAGCAGAGTCCTTGAGCAAAGACCCCAACTGAAGGTATGGCCTAAAACATTGCAGGAACTCAAAGCGTGCGCCTGATGGACATGGAAGAACGTCCCCGTGGTAGCGATGAGAGGGTGCCGCAGTCGAGGATCAGCAGGTTGATCCAATAAGTCTTTTAAGTCTTGAGGGTCAGTGATCCCGCGACGATGGCAGGATTTGAGGAGGCGATTTTGGAGAAGGCCGTACGCTGGGCACATTGAGCACTATGTGTTCCAGTGTTTCTTCTACACCTTCTTAGCATTGCACACAGATTTAATTAGGCTATAGCGTGACACGATGAAGAAACAAATTAGTGAAGGCGTTTTCCATTCTATGCCGATGGATCCAGATGCGAAGTCTTCTTGGATAGTTTTATGGAGAGTGTTTTAAGGGGAGTGGGAATTTTAGTTACTGGGAACGTGGAGCGGTGGTTTCCAGCAATATTATCCTGAAGGAAGTTCTTGTCTTTTAGATGGTGTTTTTTCAGCTGACGAAGGTAATTTTGTAGTCTGGGTCGATATGTCGATGGGATGCTGCTGAGGATGTCGTTGGGTTCGTAGAGGGCCCGGTGAGCCAAGGTGTCAGTGATCTCATTGCCCTTGAGTCACAAAATATTTAAGCCGATGTAATCTGGCTACTTGTTTATTTAAGTGCTCGGAGCGCAAGTGGTCTACTTTCAAAATTATTTATAATTCAAATCCTCAGTTGTGCATGATATTTATTGAAACTGCTCGCCTTCCCCACCACCACCACCACGTTACGCTTAATTAAATACGATATACCTGAACGATTTTATTCATATTTGACTAGGCTTAATTAAGCTACTCACCGATAAACAAAATTCTTCATTTATTAACTAAAAACGCGTTACAATTTAAAACAAGCCGAATCAAATCTAGGAAAACTTTAATTTAAGCCTTATGCAAGTCAAGATTAAAGCTCTTCATTAAACACTGATACATTGATAACTAATTAAATTATTTACTTAATTTAATTGCATATTTAGATAGATCATTTGTTCGTGCATGAGCTAATTATATAGTCAAAATCATTTGAAATTCATTTCTAGTTTATGAAACAAAGTTAAATTTAGAAAGAAACGGTAAGAATAATTCACCGAGATAATTAGCAGCGTTTTCAAGAGGCTACAGAAGGGAAAAAATCAGCTTCTGCAATATTCTGTCCTTTAAATAAAGCATATGGAAGAGTGCAAGATTTTCTAGTGGGAAGTTTCATATGGGACCTATTTTGTTATCTTTGTTACGTTAGTAAAAAATCGGTGTACTATTCTGAAAATAAGGTGTTTGACTCACGCCACTAATTAAAATTAAACTATCTAATGTCAGGTCAAAACTATTTTGGGACTATTAGATCATCATGACCTGTGCTAATGATTTCCAGTTGACATATGATGAATATACTAGTGACAAATTCACATTTAAAATAAAGGTGGAAAAACTCATTCCTTTTCCCGTCAGCGTTCTTTCATTTTTATTCTTTTAAAAGAACGTATTCTTGGGGGATTATTATCATCAAATTCATTCATTCATTCATTTACCACATTTAAATGGGAATAATTGAATGGGTGATTGGAAAAAAAGATAAGATTCCAGTCAAACTTGCCTCTGGAACCCCCAAAAAAAAAACGTTTTCCTGTGAAATCGTTAAATTAAAAAAAAAATATTTTAATTAGTCAATTGCATATTTTGAAAAAGGATTTTTAATAGCAGAGTACGAAAGTCCTCTATTTATTAGGTAACTAAATATTAGTGTTGAAAATTACAGGAATATTATCCTTTTTCATTTTTGGAATCTTATCCTTTTTCCAATCACCCATTCAATTATTTCCAATAATATTTAAAGCAGGCGCTTTTTAATTTGGACTGAGAGCTTTTGTTTTTTAGTTTTCTTACAATTACATAGTTGTGTTGATCATTTATTCGTCCCGTTTTATTAAAGTAAATTTATATTGACAATGATATCCTAGACGCCGAAACTAAAAGTAAAATGGATAAATATCAAAATCGGTCGATAAAATTTCAAAAACATTAAAATGCTCTTCACACTCTTGTTTTCTAATTATATTTTTGAATCATTAGAAGACTGCGGGGAAGAATAAAATAAAAAGGTGTTAAATTTTGCGAAAGCAGGGTTATATTTTAATTTGCACATTTTCATAAATTTATAATATGTTCTTTGTTATACCTTTAGATCTTATTTGATTTTCACGAGTAAAATTATATTTGTGGAAACTTTTAGATGCGTTTTTTTCTCGATCTATATAATTAGCAAATACATAGACATATTTTCATAAAGGAACAAAATTACTTTAAAAATATTCTTCATCTGTCCATTATTACCATATTATATAAAGCAGGACGAATTAATTACAGAGAACAGAAATAAAAAGCAAAAAAATTCAAACGAACAACATATTTATTCAGAACATATATATTTCATTTGAAACCACAAATATCCACAAGTTGGGAGAAGATCATTATTTAATTGTTAATTGTACATTGATAATAGATTTCACAAATCAATTAATTTTAACCAAATTTAATCAAGAAATATCAACAGCTGGAACGTCTAGTCCTCCTCATAAGAGTACACCTCCACGGAGTCGAAAGAAGACACGGAGTCTTCTGCGTAACCTATATGAAAGTGAATAATTATTTACAATTCAGAAAACAAGATTTAGACAGTAACATATTTCAGTAAAACTTAATTTTGATAAATCATTATTAAATTCAACTTCTTAATTCCATTTCTCATTTATTGGGATATTAAATCATGTAGATGTGCTTTCATGCGTCCATGGCTTTTTGTTTTACCTAGAAACCATGTTACCTATTATCCTTTTTTAATTTATAAGAAGTGTAAGTTTATAAGTTGACGTGAGGGGGCGGGGGTGCTTAAAGCTAAATATAAACTAAAGACTTTTGAATAATGTAACTATGAGTTGCATGCATGGGCGCCCATATGAGTACTTTTAGGGGGGGGCTGAAAAATTATTACCTCCTTCTCAAGGCTGTCAAACATTTTAATGTATGTACAAGATACTAAAATACTACAAAAATAATTGATACTGCTTGACAATTAGTAATGAGCTAAAAAGTACCTTATTTTAAAATGTGACTGTATGTAAAACCCATGAAAGTAAATGTATAGCAGAATCGGGCCAATGAAATTTTTCAACGGCTAGGGGAAGTTGAGCCCCCTCTTCCCCCCATATGGGCGCTCATGGATGCAAGATTGGGCTTGGTACAGCTTAGTGATTTTAGAATAAAATAATAAATCAATCCAAATTTTGTTTTCAAACTGGAGCATAGTCGAATTTCGTTCAGCTCAGATGCTTCCGAGTAGAAAAATATTCTTGACTAATCTAAAAATCATAGATGATGTTGAAATAAATCCATGATGAATTATTGAAATCAGAGCTTATATGCACGTTTTGATTTTTGTATTTTAGAGGGAGCCTCTGTGACCTTCCTAAATCTATTTTACTGATCCACTATATTCTTTTCTAAGCATGGAGAGGCCTGCGCTTAGAAAAAAGTCCTTAACCATAATAACTCCCCTGCGCACATTACTCTATTATATTTAATATTATATGTTACTTAAATTTTGAGAATATTTTTTTAAATATTTTAGAATCACCGAGCAATCCAGATGTCAAAAACTGAAAAGGGCTTCACCACGCCCTAGTTAAAGCATAACCCAGATTAAAGCGATGCCCGGGTCTAGGGTGCAATGCACCCTGGACACATTGTTTTTGCTGCCCCACCCACTCGATCTGAATTCTGCCGATTCGGCTCATTATATATAATGGAAAATTGCTGGGTATATGGGGTGACGTTTATGATTATCGTATATGCATTACTATAAGGTACAAAACTTTCATAAAATATCTTCTATCTAACCTATGGGTTCCCATTTATTAATCCTGGCCTCCTTTCTACTTCCAGCTTTCCGCGCCTTTAGGCTGTTTATTTATATTTAAAACTAGTACACTTCCAAACGCATTACCCAAATTAATTAACAGCAAAACTAAGGGCAAAATTAAAATAACTACTAAGAGTAATAAGCAGTTGTGGCAGTTTTTGTGTTTGATGTATATGATTACTTTGGTAATCATGGCTATTTATAACAAATTTAATCGGAACAGACAGAAAAGTATTACGCCAAATGGCCACGAGATCCTGATGAATGAGAAGCTACTAGAATTAAAAGAACTTTCGTCATGTACTTTTTGAGTTTAATTAATGTTAGAACAGAATTAAAATAAAAGGGTGCCCTCAGTTTTCCGCATTTATGTATTTAAATTAGTAAAAACATACATCTGCAAAAGGGAATAATAATTCTGAACTAAGGTGATAGATGTCGCTAGAGAATGGAAGTTAGAGCATGGAAGTTCTGTCTCATAAAATATTTCTTCATCCGTTCTGATGGGAGTCTTCAGTCCACTGACCGCTTGCTTGTGTGTGTGGCCCACCTTAATATTTCCAGTTACCCGCCGGGTAATGGAAAACAAACAATTTCACACAAAACAAACAATTTCATCCTATTCTCTTTACAATTTGTAATGTGAAGTAAATGGAAAAGTTCTGCTGCTTATCAAACATATGACTTGAACATTGATATGCCCATTGAAAATAAACACTGCGAAAAACCTTGCTGCAAAAAAGTTTGATTGTACTTCATATTTTATTGAGAAAACGTATTGTAAATGCTTTTTAATTTCCATGCTTATTTAAGCTTGCAATAAACAAATTATGGGGGTATGTAAAGGTAAAAGAGAAAGCGATAATTCGGATATCGTAATATAGTAAAACCTCTCTATAACAATATTATACGGACCGAGAAAAATTATCCTTATAGAGAGAGTTATTGTTATAGGGAGGGTTCATTATACAGTAAAACCTCTCTACAACACTATTATACGGACCGAGAAAAATTATCGTTGTAGAGGGATTTATCGTTATATCGGATATCGTTGTAGGGAGATTTATCGTATGTATATTTAATCCTAATATTTTGTTGCTACAGTATTACGGCCAGAAATGGAGAGTTGTCATAATTTTTAAAAGGTTGAGCAAGCAGATATCATATATAGTTTTACATTAAATGCATGTAGTAGCATAGAGTGACTTACAAATGGGCCATTTTAGGTATTCATCATCCCACCTGGAATAGAAGAGTCACGTTTCATATGTATATTATCATGATGAAGATAATGATGATATATGTATGAATTGTGACATTTTATTCGAGGAGTGGATGGTAAAGACTTGAAGATGGCCCATTTTTTTTAAATCAAACTACACCGCTGCATTATAATATATGTAAAATTTCAATTAATTTTGATTATTGAGATGGGGGGGCAGGGCCTCAGGGACTCTACGCCTCTGATTACGGCCACGAGAAAACACGAGGAGGAACTTTGGTACTTGGAGGAAATAAGGTTGAAGGCTTCTGAGTTAAGATGGTCATTTAAAAGAAAAGTAATATATGAGGAAATAACGTAGTTTTTATAAATAAAACATCAATAAATATTTCAAAATATGGATCCTCTGTTATAAATCGTATGCCAGCTAATCAATATTTTCATAAGAACGATCCTGTCACTTCCTTGAAAAACACGTAGAGCACTTACTTTTCTATTCGTGACATTTTACTTTAAAACTAATTTAAATTGGGATAATTCTCCCCAATTATGTGTGGCTAATTATTGTGGCCAAAGGAATATTTTTGCTGAATTTTATGATTTTTCATTATTGTATTCAAACGTACATTTATACGTAAGAAACATATACAGAGTCGTTCAGAAGACAGTATAAGCTTTAAAAATTCACACACACACACACACACACACACACACACACACACACACACACAAAATCGTATTGAAGTACGGTTTGAGCGATAAATATTATCAAGATGTATTTTTTTCAAATCAGATCAAAAATAATTTATTCATATATAACTATAGTTGGTCATACATAGGGTACAGGCGAAAAGAATTGCTGATATGTCTGTAATCAGTGGTAACGAATTAATTTTTGATTTGATTATTTAGTAAGTATTTTGTTAACTTTAATTTAAATTTGTGTTTAGGTTTAATTTCTTTAATTTCAATTTGTAGGTTGTCCTATAATGCTATTCCGTAGTAATTTATATTATTTTTTCCAATATTTGTTCTTATATTTTGTTTTTCCAATTCCATCTTACGTCTGGTGTTATAGTTTTCATTTAATTCGTTTATTTTAATAGATTTGTTATGATTATTTTCATTCATTCGTTCGTCAATACGAAGTAATGCCTTTAAATTATCAATATTAGTTAGATTTAGAATTTTATATTCTTTTATTATTTCTTCGGTAGCTTTATTTGAATATAGACTTATTTTGTTAAATGCTTTATTTAGTAAATTATTTAATATTTTTTAAATCAATGACAGATTTCCCCATATTAAGTTACCGTAGTTAATATAGCTAAGAATTGTTGAATAATATAGGTTAATTTTTATGTTTAACGGTGATAATTTACTTAGTTAATATTCCATTTGATCTTCTTATTCTTTTTGTTAATTTCTGCAATTTTAACATAACAAAAGAATATAAGTTCGAAGTTCACCGATTGGGAGCGCTTTAGAGATTTAAGAACAATGTAGTTGACACTCTGTGATTCAATTTCTCTAACACAGCTTGTTCTGGCAAAGTTAACATTTATGCAGAAATTGTTTTTTAAACTGAGTTTATCAATGAATCTAGTAGTGAAGAACCGACCTATAGAACTTAGCTGTATTATAACAGCTTTATTTGCACATTCCTAGCGGATGTGTTACTGTCAGTACCACGTATAGGCGACCTTTGAACTATTTTTTTATTGTGTTAAAAAAACTAAAAAAAAAACTACACCCAGATAAAATTTATCGCCCAAATCACATTGCAATGCTATGATTTTTCCTTTTTTTTTTTTAATGAATTTTTTAAGTTTATATGGTCGTTTGGTTGACCCTGTCTATGATTTGAATGAAACCTTAAGGCGGTGATTTTCAATTAGTTTTCATCGCGGGCCACTTCGAATCATTTTTTCGGTCGGCGGGCCAGAAGATATGAAAACGAGATTATCTTGCACGCTATATAGACATTGAGGGACTTATCTGCCTAAAACTCTTCTGGTTATATAAAACAGCATCGGGGTAAGAGATTTGGCCCCTCTAGAAAAAAATTAGCTTCCCCGAAAAAATTTTAGTTTCTTATCTTTTGTAGTCAGACTAGTTTATATTATGCGCGGGGCGATTCTGACTCGCGGGGCGATCCTGACTCGCGGGCCACCTATTGGTAATCACTGACATAAGGTAAATAAATACATAACAAGAAATGAATTATGAGATTTTTATAATTTTTCGATGTTTAGGTACACCGTATAAATTGTTAACTTCTTCAGACAATTTCAACAAATTTTATTGAAGGATAAAAAACGGAAAGTAAGTAAAGGGAATAAAATAAAGAACTGGGGTGTTTAAATCACTTGCAGATCCAAAACTTTGTCTATTACAATATAATAATAGTAAATAAGAACAAGTAATAACAATATAATATAGTAAGTAAGAACAAGTAATAACAATATAACAATAAGTGCATAAGAACATAATATGTTTGTACAGATATGCCTTGAAAATATTGTAGGTTTGGTCATAGACCACTGCAATAAAGCGAGTCTCACGATTTTTTTGATTTTCCATGCTTGAATACGGTTAGCATATGAAATTTATGTTTATACTATACTCCAGTCTATTAAGTGTGTAATTAATAAATTCCATTAATTAATTTATTAATTATCAAATTGTAACATAAAGACATGAAGTGAGCACATGCGGTAGAAAAATTGGTGACAATAAATTTACAGGATGCAGGGTTGTCGCAAAACCTTCAATTTATAAAAAGCGCAATAAAACGAGATTGCGCATTATCCAATCTCGATAATACATTAAATTTTATCGTAGTTCACCTTAAAAACACGGTTTTATTTAAAGAGGAATCTAAGATTACCCTGGAAGAAAAGATTTCTAATAACTTTCTATCAGCTTAAATGCTGGATAGGTAAGAAAAATTTCAGCAACAGAAAAGTGACTGAAGTCATTTTTTGGCCGGAGGGTTAAGTTCACAAAATAAATTTGGAATGATCGAGAAGAGATTGTATGAGTGAGAGAAGAGACGATCAGTGAAAATATTTAAAAATCCGATAATTACAGTAAAAACAGAAATGTTTATTGTAAACGATTTGAGAAATTTTTTGAAAGAAATTAACTACAATATATAACGCCATGAATACAAATTTTGAGTTACCATATTCAGAATCACCACCTTCATCTATAATGAATATCTCTTCGGAAGACTCATACGAACCTAGTAGAAATGATAAATATGGATTAATCGTTTTGCGGTTAAGACAATTAGTTCAAGTATAAAAGATAATTGAGTAAGAGAGTGGTGACCAATGCAGTGCCGGATCAAGATAGTTATGTGCCCTAGGCTGAATGAATGTAATGTGCCCTAGGCTAAATGATTATAATGGGCCCTAAAGAACGTGGTTTTTGAAAGTTTTAGAAAATAAATCACGAGTTTTTCTTTTAAGTTCATTATCTCCATTATCTTTAGTACATGAATAATGAGAATTTCTTGAATACTTTGAAAAAATATACATTGACTAAAGGTGGTATTTATTTGTAGACGAAAGACATTTTCCTATTTTTTCAAAAAATGAACACTTTAATAATTATCGAAGTTTTCGATTATCCGCTCTTAAAATCGCTCTCAAAAGTATTTATAATAATAGGCCGATAGATGGCGCCAACTTGAAAATAACCTTTTCTATTACGATGATTCCAACTTTTGAATAATGCACGTTTAACAGATCGTACCAAATATGTGCCATATTTATGTTTATTCTTTTATAATATATTTGGGTAAATAATAATTTCTAAAATAACATCCTTTTGCGAAACGGGAAAAAAAATAATAGGACGCTATTTATATTAATTCAGCCTACTTTTTAACCCAAAAGATGGCGCTTCTTAAACAATATTGCATTCTTGTTCTTCTTCATATTATTAAATGCTTTCAGAATGATTTTAATTTCTATTCTTTCTAAGAATGCTCACTTATTAAAATTACGTATCATGCATGAGTATTGTATTTATCCTCGAGTAAGACAGCTATTTTTTAAAAGCCATTATGGGTATATCAAAATTTACGTATTCTGAACACTTTCGCAACTCCCTTTAAGTTCATCATAAGCAGGGTCGAACTGGGCCTCCGGCCTGTTGGTATCGGGCCGGTACGTCCTCATGGGCCATAGGACTTGCACCTCCCTCCAGAAATCCAAGGTAAGCGCCCTTTAAGAGGACCCAGTTCGCCTCTGATTAAAAGCGGGTTCGACTGTATTACTTTTAATGCAGAGGCGGACACAGGCTTTCATTTTGGGGGGAGTCAAGGACAGAATTTGCAATGGTCTTGGAATAACACCCTTCATTTTTCATGAAAGTTGGAATTTTTACAGTGAAAAAATATATTTTTGGGATGGGTCATGGCCCCTGCGTCCGAGCTTGTTTTAATAATACATCTTTAGTTTAAAAATAAGTGAAAGAAACAATTTGTTGCAAATAAGACACATTCACTATTTAATTCCATATCAAACAAACAGATAAAACTGCAGCTGATTCCAAAAAACAAACAAGCAACGTAAACGAATTGTTCCTACGTAACGCAAAAGCTAAGTATTAACAGAAGGAGAATAGCAGGTCCGATACCAGTAATGCGTTCTACAGCGCCTAGGAATATAGGCGCTGTTTCCTTGCAGCACACCGTTAATATAGTAATTCGCTTTCTGCTATTCATATGCATTGCGTCTCTCGTACCACGAACGTATAAAACCATACGCTGCAGATACAGAAATAATGATTCCTACATATGAATTTTGGCGACATCTATAGACACTCGTTTTCAACTAGAAACTTCTTATCCCAAGCTCTAATATAGAAGCAATTTTTATTAAGGATAATAATTTGAAGAAATTGTAAAAAGGCTGTGAATGAACGAAATTATATTTTTTTTAAATAAACTATAGGGGGTGCTAGAGCCCTGCAATTCTCATGAACGCGCGTCCGGTGTCGTTGACTAGTTTTGAATTGAATCAGCGCCTAAAGTGATAATTAATTTCTTCGATACTTCTTGTGAATTTGAATAGTAATTAAAATAATAAGACGATAAGAAAATATTTCTATTTTTGTTTCCCTGACATTTTTCATTTGTTGATGTGCTTATTTGTTCTTGTGCAAGTGACACTGTGACGATAAAATAAAAATACGCTCTTGTTTTCTTCATATGATATGATAAGAGTAGCTAGCATTTAAAAATAAATTGGGACGTTGAGAAAATTAAAATATCAGTACGACAAACATATATGTAAATGTGTGTTTATAACAAATTTCGCCTAAAAATACTCATAAAATTTAAATTACATCTTTTTGCAAGTTCTAATTAATATAAATCGAATGCAGAAAGTGTCTTTGCTGTTCTTATTTTAAACTAATTTTTAATAGACAGAAACTCACAGGTATTTATCAAGAACTTTTGTAATACGCAAGCATTTTGATCAAGTATTTTTATAATGGTGCTTTTGTTCATTATATCATCATATTTAACTACTATCGCTGTATATCTCTGTATATCAGCTACCGTATGTAACGCATACAATTATGAGGTCTTATAAGGGCGCAATGGTAACGGGTCCAGCTAGCGCGCAGTTAATCCAGGTATAATTCCGATAGCGAACGGACGTATTGGTGGGGAGCGTTTACTGATTAACTGATCACTATAGTCTGAAGCTTGATTAAAGTCTTTAAGTGGTGAAGTTCTTAAGTGATGAAGTCCTTAAATGATGAAGTCCTTAAGTGGTTAGGATTCTGAGAAAAATGTAGGCCTACTGCCCATCCGCAGGGTCCTACGGTGGCTTAATGGGAACGGATTTATCTATTATGCCTTTAACCCGGGTCCAACTCGGAGGCAGAGTGGTCTTATCAAAGGGCGCGTAATTTGGATTTTCGGAGGGCGCGAGTCCCTTGGTCCATAGGCTAATAAAAAATTTCCGACTGCCGCCCATAAGAGTGCAACGGCCCGGCGACACAGTCCGACCCTGGTCCAACTTCCAATGGTATGGTAGGATGTGGACTTTTTTTCCTCACCGTAATCTAAGGTTTAGATTCTCTGGCAACACAGGTTCGGATTCCTAAGAAAATTGCAGGTCCTGGAAAAGCATGACCTCCTTATTCGGCGCCATAAAAATAGAAACAAACATTTGAAACACATACAATTTACTTTAACGTAACATGCGTAAAAACATGCTTTATTTATTAAATTTTATATATTACAACAGAAAGAATATATATTATAAATTATTTATTGCAATAGTCGGGAATATTTAATATGACCAGTGGTGGATTAAAGTTTTTGAGGCCCCTAGAGAACTGCTATTGTGAGCCTCCAGTAAAATAGGAAAAAAAAAAAAGTTCCCCCTTCAAAATGAGAGGGGGGGGGGATAACTGTAGGGGAGAGGCTTTTGAAACTGACGATAAGCAAACTATTTGTAACAACGTTAAAGTAAAATTAAATTTATTTTTAGAAAGCTAAAAACAAAATTCAAATATTTGCTCTGCGTAATTTGGTAGCAATACTGGTGTGTAGAAGATCTCTATAAGAGAACACGTAGTATTCATTAAAAAAAAAAAAAAATCACACTATGCTCTGGAGGCCTTATGGCTGGCAGAGGCCCCTGGGCTGCAACCCCTAAAGCCCATGCCTTAATCCGGCACTGAATATGACATGAGGGGGAGTGAGAAATCAGAATTCTTAAAATATTTTCTACTTACTGGGAATGCAGGATGGCGCCGTTTTGTTGACAGGTTTAGGCGTCGTACTTGGCTCTTCAGTTGTGCTAGCTCCTGTAGTCGAACTGGAGTCACTAGCTGTAGTTTCAGCACCAGTTGTGCCAGATCCTCCTGTAGTGCTCGCCTCAGCAGTTGTACCTGCTGCAGTAGTTGTATCATCTACAAATTTAAATAGATTTCTGAATGTTAAACTAGAAACCAACGCATCATTACATGATTCATCATTCATTTCATGATTATTAATTCATTACCGAGATTCACAAAAATGTTTTAGAGGGTCATTTTAGTGTTGGGTAACGAATATCGGCAAATTTATCAAGCACACGTCGCTGCCATTCGTCAGCAGTTGTCTAGAGGGAACTCATTGTGTGTTTACTTGGAGTATACTCTAGTCGATTCCTCACGAAGGGAAGCGAAGGTTGTGAGAAACGAGTCGATGCCCTTTATTTAGATTAAAAAGCTACGCATCTTAACATGCGCACACATTGCAACTTATCTTTATCGATGAGTATGTTTCATATACAAATTTTGAAGCAAAACGTAAATATGAAAATAAAATCATACACTGATATCAATAAAGATAGTTTGAACAGGCCGGGCATGTAATTTCTCTTCTTCCAGGTCTGTAGAACAACCGGGACCAGCAGGGGCGTGGCCCAGTTGCCCCAAAGGGCTATTTACCTATATAGAAAAATTCCCGGATGCCCTGTATCATATACGCCCTTTTTCTTGCCCCAGTTGACCCTTCATACTGGTTACAGGCCTGTCTCCTTCCCTGCCATTTTCTCTGTATCCAAACCCGTTAAATATTGAAAGTCTATTAGCTGTTAGACGTTTATTCTCTCATGTTTAAATTACGGACAGAATAAGAGTAGTGATACAAGGGTTATAAGAAAACTGAATTGTGCTGAAAATTGTATGTGAATGCAGCAAAACAAAACAGATACCAAGGAGTAAAACCGGGTTTATTTCTCTCAAGTGGTAGATCTATGCATTTCGAGAACTGTGTGCTTTAAAAACAGTATTTTTCGTTTAAAATAGATTCCAATATAGTTTACACACAAAAGGTTAAATACTTGTAAAATCCTAAATAGATCACCCATGCTTTCGGCCGCGTCAGCAGCTGTCCATCAGGAATAATGAAAGATAGCTGTCGACGCGTCCGAAAGCTCGGGTGATCTATTTGCAATTTTATCAGCGCTTAATATTTCGTGTCTAGGTTTCTTCCCTAGAACTTCGTGTTTTCATTCCACCTGAACGTAGTCTGATCCTTCTACGATTTCTTGGTGACACGTTCGGCTTCTATGAGAATAAGTTGGACCCATTTTCGGCAAGCACGGAAAGTTTTCCGGATTTTTTCTACAGATCCGCAAACCGGGGCTTGTTTCGCTAGACGCGAGAGGTTCAGACTTCTCAGAAAACTGTGCATGTCCTAAAGCAGAATGACTTTAACCGTCTTTGCTTCATAAAACACCAATTAGCAAGCAAAAAGATATTTCCTGATAAGTATGCGAAACAACATATTTATTCGTATTTAGAAACGGCTGATTGTTCAACCATTATGGTCCAGGAAAACTTTTAAATTGTTTCCCTTTGGCACACCAAAATGATGTCCGGTATTTCACACCTTCGCGTATGAAGCAAAAATTATGAGGAGTAGATGTAAAAATTGTGCTCACGATTGAACATTATATTTTCATTAAAATTTGAGATTGAAACTTTTGATTTTAAATATGGCAAACCTTAATTACAATGTTCCTTATAAATGAATAATACACAGTTAGTTATTTGAAATACATTGCATATCAACTATACGAGAATTATATATATATATTCTGGCTTTATATGCACTCTTTTGAGAAAAAAAAGCACCATGAAGAAATTATCTGTTTTTATTAAAATTAAATATATATCCAGCACATACGCAGGTAAGGAAATGATAAAAATATTCAGGGCCGTAGGACCCATCAGTGGCTAGGAATTGCACATTAAATGTTCAAATCAATAGTTGGTGAAACCCCTTCTGGCGGCAAAGCATGCTTCTATACATCTGGGTAAGGAGTGATAAAGTTTCCTAATGTCATCCTGAAACACAATCCGTCAAGCATTCCCCCACTTGTTGCTTCAAATATGAGATATTTTGCGGTGCCCGAATCTGGCGGCCTACCATGTCCCATACATGTTCGATTGGCGAAAGGTCTGGTGATCTTGCTGGTCAAGGAAGAGTATCAACAGCACTGGGGCAGCTCACAGATATGCGAGCCGTATGGGGCCTGGCATTATCTTGTTGGAAAATGACTCCAAACTGTCGTGTCATGAAGGGTAACGCAAATGGCCACAGGATGTCATCAACATATCGTTGAGCTGTTAAAGTTGTATGCAGGATGACTAGGGGTGTCCTGCTGTCGTATGAGATAGCACCCCACATTATCGCACTAGGGGTAATGGCTGTATGCCTCTGTTAAACAAAGGGTGGTTGGGACCGCTGGCCCTGGCGCCTACACACATGGATCCGA
Source organism: Dysdera silvatica (assembly GCA_006491805.2). NCBI lineage: Eukaryota > Metazoa > Arthropoda > Arachnida > Araneae > Dysderidae > Dysdera > Dysdera silvatica. Next base: position 408,629 of record QLNU02014176.1, read on the forward strand.
TGGTCATCTGCTCCAAGACTGAAGCGGGATTCATCGTTGAACACTATGCGATACTAATCTGCTGGCAGCCACGATGATCGGCTACGACACCACTCCAGACGACTCTGTTGATGGTGTGGGGTTAAAGGCAAACGTCTTAAAAGCCGCTGTGAGCGTAACTCTATCTCAGTTAAGAGTAAATAAAACAAAAGTTTATGTAAGAATGATGGTGTAAGCACAGACGTAATTTTTTTTGGCGGGACTATGTGGTTCTGCGGAACACTTTGAGAAGAAACATTGGTATAGAGCAAGGGTCGCCAATCTACGGAAAGCGCGCCAATCATGACATGCCGAGCAATTTTTAATGGCACATTGAGTGACTTCAGAGAAAAATAAAATTCTGGACATGGTTGTTATGTCGTTAAGACGAACACGCTTAAGACGAATTACTTTTAATACGAACCGTTTTCTGAAGTCCCGTCAGAGTGTATAACATACTACCCTTTCCGGATAAGACGAATTGCTGTTAATAGGAACAGATTTTTTGTTCCCCTTGGTGTTCGTCTTAACGAGGTTCGACTGTAATTGAAACAACAAACTTAATTTACACCAATTGCTTGACAGTAAAATAAATATTCACAACTTGGTAGCTGAAGTCTGGCACCCGGAATTGTACTGCAATATTACTTGGGCATATAAAGTCAGGGCCTGAGTAAGTTAAGTTGGGGTCCAGGTCCCCCGGGCCCGTGCGCTAATCAGGGCCTGCAGACAATTAAAAGGTTGCCGCCGCCTTTTATAGAAAGTACGAAATATCGTGACCAGAAGCGAATTTTTTTGGTGAAACGTCATGAACTCATTTATACTATATTCTTTACCGCGTCATGTATGTGTAAATTTTATTATAGCGCTGTGCGCTTTAGTTTTGTGCTCATAAAGAATTATAGCTGCAGTTTCTGCATGTCTGTTCATTGCAAAATAAATAAATAAAATAAAATATATAAAATAAATAAAATAAATAAAATAAAAATAAATAAAATAAAATATATAAAATAAATAAAATAAAATATATAAAATAAATAAAATAAAATATATAAAATAAATAAAATAAAATTAATAAAATAAAAAATAAAATAAAATAAATAAAATAAAAATAAATAAAATAAATAGATAAAAATAAATAAATAAATAAATAAAATAAAATAAATAAAATAAATAGATAAAATAAAATAAACAATTACGATTTACAATATATACGCGCAATATATAAAATATAAAATTCCTTTAAATTGATGTGAATGTTTTCAATCAGAGCAATCAAGGATATTTTGTGTGTTTAGCTCGGATTTTTATGGGTTTTTCTTCATCTCATTTTCCATTTAACGACAATATTTTTTTTATTTATTAACTATAATTTCTAATTTTATTTATTTGTGCCAAACTGTTCCGTAAATTCTCTGAGACCAGATTAAATACAAAACGTGATTTCCCGATGAAAATGGCATTGAATGTAAAGTCAATCGGAATTGAATTCACTGGCCTCAAAGTTCTTGATATCAACTCTTTATATAATTTGTGAGCTAAATTCTTACTATTAAGGAGCTGGGATAAAGTAAGCTTTCGGAGTACAAAAATGAGTTAAGCCTCTTATTATATATATTATAGTTCTAATTAAAAGTACCGATATAGAAATACTTTCTCTTTTTATTAGATAAGGAATTTATTAGGTAATATTAATATTCAGTAAATATTTAGTTAATAATTGAGTTAATCGTTAGTATATATAGTAAAGACAATAATGTAGATAATGAAAATGTAGTCAAGCAGATAGTATATAGTTTTGTTCGATAGTGAACATCATCTTCGAAAATTCAACATTTGAAAATGCTTGATATGAAGTTTATTTAATTAAATTTAAGAGTTCAGGAATATAATTATATACAACACACATACTGTAAAGTCCTTCTCATCATAGGCGTAGCTGGGGGAGTTTAAGATAATTAAATATAATTAAATTTAATATAATTTAAATATATAATTGTATAATTTAAATATAATTACATTTAATATAATTTAAATATAATTACATTTAATATAATTTAAATATAATTACATTTAATATAATTTAAATATAATTACATTTAATATAATTTAAATATAATTACATTTAATATAATTTAAATATAATTACATTTAATATAATTTAAATATAATTACATTTAATATAATTTAAATATAATTACATTTAATATAATTTAAATATAATTAAATTATATAATTAAATTTAAGAGTTCAGGAATATAATTATATAAAACAAAAATACTGTAAAGTCCTTCCCATCATAGGCGTAGCTAGGGGGTGGTTTTGGGGGTTGTAACACCCCCATTGCAATGAAATTTTGTATATTTAACATAGGAATATATGAGTTGTAGCTCTGCAATCCCTATTGAGCCTATGATTCCCTCTTATGAACTTTCTGCCTACGCCTATGCTCCCGATATCCCGATGCACCATGGTCTTTATTTTCCTTGGGTCGTAAAAACATAAAAACAAACCTTTTGTTTTTTTGAGACTTAAATCTGAGAAGGATGACTTTGGTAAAAGTAAATATGCTGAATAATTGGCATTTTACAACCGCGTGAAAAATTACGAGCGAATAAACTCTTTTTACCTGCTTTGATGAAAGTTGGCATGTTCCACAAGGTTGCGACACAAAGATATGATATCAAGATACGTGCACCGGGAAGCATTGTGGTAAAAGGAATGTCGTAAAATATAACGAATCGAGACGTAATATTCAATCGTTCGTTGAAATCGAAGTGGTGTTTTTGGTTTCACAAGCCTATATTTAATCCATGCAGCACATGGCAATTATGCAAACAGTATCTATTTGTCAATACCAAGAACCATTCAACTTATTTCAAAGAACCACAGCTGAGTATTTCTGCTTTCTGTAAGGGAGTTTCTGGAAACGTGGAGAATTTGAGCGTAAAGCCAAAAAACTAACACCGTTCGAGTTTACACAGTCATATGGAAATCTATATGAATAAGTTACAGTGTTCAAGACGAAAGCATGTCGTATACACTACCTATTCAAAATTTCGTACGTCAGCACTGCAAGGGAAAATGAAGTTTTAATGAGGATATTAGTAGCATTTTCTTGTCTTCATGCCCAACTTCGATACAGTAAGTAAGGCTCTTTTTCCACGATTTCCTCTGAATTGTCTTCTATCGTTTCTATCTTCAATTTGCTGAGGTAAATTTTCAAGAAAATTGGTTTATGAACACGAAATATGGTAGTAATAATTAGGGCCTGGATTTCTATGCACTTGCATACCTTTGCATATTTCTGTATATTTCGCCTTGGTGCGCATAGTTTTCATATTTTGAATATTTCTGCAAATTTTTCATAATATTTTCAAAAGTGTGTATTTCTTTAATCCGCTTGTAATTCAATCAGAGTAATTGGATGATTCTTTTTTTTTTTTTTATAAAGGCCTTTCTTTTTTTAAATTTTTTAAATAAAAGAAAGCTACAGTATATATATGTTTCCATTATAAATGATATAGTTAGGTAACATTAAAGTTAGAAAATAAAATTTTTGCGCCTTCATACTTCTGTAGTGATATTTCTTAATATGCGTAATACTTTCCAAGTTCAGACTAAGTGCAATATTTTCCAGCCAAAGCCACGGGCGCTAGCAGGTATAAGCAAGGGAGGGCTATTTCACCCTCATATTTCGATTTTCTTTAAAAAAAAAAGTAAAATTAAAAATGTGAGTTAGAAATTTCCAGTTTCTAAGGCCGTTGTCCCGCATCTTAAATTTCACCCTGCCTGCGTCCTCGGGCACAAGTCAATGCTTATGATGTCATGTTTTCAAAAATATCTCCGTACGTATTTCATATATTTTTGGGTGTGTATTTTTTATTAATTTTGTATATAACCATATGCAAGGAAGTAACAAAGTGATATTTTTTTTGCATTACAGTACATATTACGCATTAATGTCAAGAACATTTGCACTATAAAATTGCGATTGATGTGATGATGCACTGCGCAAAAATAGTAGATAAATAAAACACGATTATATTTTTAACGAAATACACATGCGTATTTCGTTTGAAAAATGTAGCAAGAAGCTATTGAGCCAGTTGTCACGACATTAAATTATGTAATTTCTAACTGCGACATTATTGTGTTTTTATTTATCTCCAACTTTTGCACTGTTTCAATAAATTGTCATTTTATACATTTCGAAACATCGCTTATGAGTAGGGTCCAGATTTCTATGCACTTGCATATTTTTGCATATTTCCATGCATAGTTTGCAATAATTGTGAGGATGTAAGATATTATTACCCTTCACAGGGACAACACAATTTCCAAGTAATTTTCGGGAGTTTTCGTGGGGGAATTTATTTTTATAATAATTTTCAACACCCATGTATAAATACGTTCAAACTAGAGCTACTTTTGTTTAGAGGAAAGAGAGCGTTGTTTCTGTCTTCGTTCGTCTAGCAGTCGAGACATTCCGGGCACAACGAAGGGACTTTGGTTGGAATCCAGGATGAGGACGGCGCCTCTTTTTCTCTTAAACAAAAAAAGCTCTAGTTTGAGCGTATTTATACGTGGGTGTTGAAAATTGTTGTTAAAATTGTAAGCATATTCGCATATTATTTGGACTAAATTTTATGGACGAAAACCTGGGCTTTATTAATAACATATACTTATTTACAAAATTAAAGAGTAATGCACAAAGTTATTTATTAATGATTCAAAGTATATAAAGCAAAT
>QLNU02014176.1:413498-439503 GCA_006491805.2 Dysdera silvatica
AAAATACTTTGCTTACAATCGGATTTTTTTCATAAACTTACTTTAATAAAATTCATATTTATATATTTAATTCTGTGCTACTATTTTTCGCAGTTATAATTTTTACACGAATTTTAATATTTTATTGAATAGTTGTAAAGGTACAAAAAGTTTAGGAGTTAGCTGTAAGTTTTTATGTGAATATAACTTTTATAAAATTTGCGTACTCATTGTCAACCTGTGAAGGGATGAAATTACACCAATAATGCAGTTTTGTTTTATTTAAGGATGGAAAGATTTTTTTCTGAAAACTTTTAACAATTCCATTAAATAAAAAAGAAAACTGCGTTAATTCGTCTTATTTTGTCATTATTAGCCTTTGCAGTCATCTACTAGTAGCGTCTAATACGGTTATCCTAATGGGTTTTTTTAAATACATTTATCTATTGACAAATTTATTTCATAACATATAAGCATCATTTTGTTTTATAACATATAAACATAATTTTATTTTATAACATATAAACATTTTATGTGTATCTCATTTATATGCATTTCCTTTATATAGAAACATTTTATTTTATAAAATGCAATCAATTTTATTTTAAAACTGACTGATGTGAACATATTTTTTGTGTATCACTATCGGAGGTGTCGGAATTGTATACTGGTACACAGTTTTGGATGATAATTATCATAAAAACAATAAAAACATAAAAAAATTCTACAACGTGAGCATTTTATAAATGAATTGTTCGAACAACTGATTTTCTTTGTCTAATATCATCTGGAAAACAAATACCATCTACATTTTCAAAAACGCTTCTTTCGTTTGTTAACTTTGCAACAAACCAAGAGTACAGTAAAGTATTCTTAAAATTCGGCGCCGAAAGTTGATTGTGAATAAGTGAATGGATCTTCAAAGCATCTATCTGCTCGCATGTTTAAATGACTATTTTTTTGTAAGCTTTCAACACAATTTTGTAACCTTTTAATGAAATTTTTTACTTGACGGAAGAAGTACACATCACGAGGTTAACAGTATGGGGTACAATGAGGTGGAATTACTTCAACAGTAGAAGAAGAGGTGCCGTCGTCATTTGTAAAAACATTATTAAAGTGTGCTGGATCTACTTAACTACATAACAGGCTGGATGGCTACACCAAAACTTTTTCTACTTTTCAACTTTTTAATAATCAACAATTAAAATTCGAGTAGAAATTATCACTGCCAATAAGCATACAATTAACATATAACTACATAAATATGAATTTTATTAAAGTAAGTTTATGAACAAAATCCGATTGTAAGCGAAGTATTTTTACTAATAAAAATATATAAATAAATACGTAAAAAGGATACATAAAAAAAAGTGATCGATTTCCCCGGGCATCGAACACGAAAACACGGCGCGAAAAGCCGACAACTTACCGCCCAAGTTACTGATTTGCTTGCAGAGGGCGTTGTGTTTTAAGCTCATATATCGGATGCAAAATCTTTAAAAATCCATATCTCCGAAAATTAGCCGCATTGGCACGAATGCCGAGACACGTATTTCCTTATTTTGGCTCTACTTTCATAAAAACATTTCATCAAAATCGGTGGGGCACTCACTGTGGGTTCTCCTTGTGAGATCAAGTGTTGAGTTGACTTTTTTAATAATATGTGCATTGGAGAATAGAAACTGATGTTCGAATTCCCATGAGTGTTTTGCCAGAGCCGATTTATGAAATTCTTGCTTTCTGACATAAGCTTCATGTTCTTTTAATCTAAGGCGTGTTAAAATAACTGGCCCATAAAAATTTGTATTTTTCTGCTTCCATTGATTAAGTCAGTGTGTCGCCATTAAATCGCAATGTTATTAATTGAAATAATCCCTGTTACAATTTCTTTAGGTTCTTCACGAATATATGCATAAGCAATAAAGGGTTACATATTCCATGGCAGAAAAAATAAAAGGCTCACATAATTTTAAATACTTTATAATTTAAACACTTAAAATACTTTATTTTCTTGTTCAGTATAAAAGTCCCATTTAAATATAAAAGGCAAAGCTTAATGAAACTAATAACTTTATTGAAAAGTAATATTCAATATTTAATATAATTATAATTTAATTATATTAAATTATAATTATATTAATAATTATAATTTCATGGGGCATTCGTACTAAGATCTATGGAACGCCAGAGGTGGGTGATTTGGTGGTAGTTATAGATTGCACATCTGCTGTTGTCAAAGGTTTTGTAGTAATATCGGCTGAGACTTTTGTAAAAGACCTTCTTTTTGTGGTTTTAGGTTTGATGGTAGTAGTCTTTAAAGTAGCTAAAGTAATGTTATTTGAAGTAGATATAACTGGCGAAGAAAACGATTCATTTGCACTGCTGGCATCCCAAAGATGGGGCATTCGTGCTAAGATAATTGGAACATCAGAGGTGGTTGGTTTGGTGATAGTTAAGGATTGCAAATCGGCTGTTGCCAAAGGTTTTGTAGTAATATCTTCCGAGACTTTAGTAAAAGACCTTATTTTAGTTGTTTCAGGTTTGGTAGCTTAAAGAAAGTAAAGTAATGTTATTTGTATAGATATGGCAAAGAAAATCGATTCATTTTCACTTTTCACTGGAACATCAGGCAGTCCAAAAGGTTTTGTAGTAATATCGGCTGAGACTTTTGTAAAAGACAGGTTTGATGGTAGTAGTCTTTAAAGTAGCTAAAGTAATGTTATTTGAAGTAGATATAACTGGCGAAGAAAACGTTCATTTGCACTGCTGGCATCCCAAAGATGGGGCATTCGTGCTAAGATAATTGGAACATCAGAGGTGGTTGGTTTGGTGATAGTTAAGGATTGCAAATCGGCTGTTGCCAAAGGTTTTGTAGTAATATCTTCCGAGACTTTAGTAAAAGACCTTAAGTTGTTTCAGGCTGGCATCCAAAAGATGGATCATTCGTGCTAAGATAATTGGAACGTCAGAGGTGGTTGGTTTGGTGGTAGTTAAGGATTGCAAATCTGCTGTTGTCAAAGGTTTTGTAGTAATATCTGCTGAGACTTTTGCACAAGGCCTTATTTTCGTTGTTTTAGGTTTGGTGATAGTAGTCTTCAAAGTACTAGCTAAAGTAATGTCATCTGAAATAGATGTAACTGGCGAAGAAAACGATTCATTTTCATTGCTGGCATCCCGAAGATGGAGCATTCGTGCTAAGATAATTGGAACGTCAGAGCTGGTTGGTTTGGTGGTAGTTAAGGATTGCAAACCTGCTGTTGTCAAAGGTTTTGTAGTAATATCTGCTGAGACTGTTGTAGAAGACCTCATTTTCGTTGTTTTAGGTTTGGTGATAGTAGTCTTCAAAGTACTAGCTAAAGTAACATTATTTGAATTAGATGCAACATGGGTAGTTGGTTTGGTGGTAGTTGCGAATTTCAAGCTTTTTGTTTTTAAAGGTTTTGAGGAAACATCTTCTGGCGACGTTGCAAATGATTCGATTGTTGTTGTTTTCGGTTGAATAGAAGTAGATTTCAGAGTGCTGGCTGAAGTGACCTTATTTGAAATAGCTGTAACTGGAGAAATAAACGATTGATTTTCACGGTTGGATTCGTCGGAAAGATGGCGACGTCGAGCCAAAATCAATGGAACATCGGGTGTGGTTGATTTGGCGACAGTTACGGATATCAAATCAGCTGTAGTCGAAAGTTTTGTAGTAATATCCGTTGATGTCGCTGTAAATGGTTTTGTTGTAATCGGTTTCGTGGCAGTATCTTTTGGTGCGGTGGCTAAAGTAACATTATCGGAAATAGATGCAGCAGGAGTGCTTCGCTTGGCCGCAGTTGGAGATTTTATATTTGTCGCTGTCAATGGTTCTGTAACAATACCTGCTGCTGACGTTGGGAATGGTTTTATTATTATTTTGGCTTCTGTTGTTTTCAGTTTATTGGCAGCAGTTTTCAAAGGGCTGGCCGAAGTCACAGTATTTGAAATAGATGAAACCAGAGTCGTTTCCTTGTTAGTGGGATTTAAATTTCCAGAACGGCCAAATATATCGGTGTCATTAACGTTCTTATGTTCATTATTCTGAAGACGGGTTGGGATTCCTATTATCGAATCATCAACTATCACGCTGTCGCCACTTCTGCCGAAGATGAATGGGATTTCTGAAAGATCAAACAAATGAAGGCGTAAGTTTCAATATGACTTTATTTTCAGTACTCGTTTAAAAAATACGTAAGGTTTTTCTTAAAAGTGTACGAAGTGTTTCAAAAAGCAATGCTTCCACTGATGTTATATTTTTAAACAAATAAAAAATAGTGAATAAATAATGAATGATACAAGTGTTGCATATATAATAAATACAGTACAATTGATAAAATATATACCTGGTGTTAAAAAAACACCGCCCTAACTGCATATTTTCGTAATCTTTACGCCATATAGAGCAAATTTTCAAATCATTACCATGGTCGGATATCAATATTTAATAAGATATTTAAGATAATGTGTTTCCTTGTGAAAAAATAAGGGACGTTTCAACTTTGAAACGAAAGGCTGAACTTTTATTTCATTAATTAGTCTGAAATTGACGTCAATCTGGAAATTCAAGAATCTGGCTTAGAAAAAGCAACCTTGCTTTTGGTGTATGTGTGTGACGCAATAAAACTGCCAATACTTTGTTTTAAAGTTAACCATCAAACTGTAAAAAAATGTTTGTCGTTGAAAAGTTTTTCAGGAAAATGTATTCACAACTTATAAAAATGTAAATATTTTTTGAAAGCTGAGTATCGATATTAGATTGCTATCGATTACGCTTGTTGTACAAAGAAAGTCTCATAATTATGAATTAATTTTTTACTTTGGCATCGTTTAAGGTTCTTTGAGAACTTGATTCAAACATTTTAATAAATGTTAGAAGTTATCGAATGAAATTAAGTAAGAAACGAGATATTTTTTTAAAAAAATTATCAGTTTGGTTTACTGATTGATTTATGACTATTGACAAAAACGGGTTTTTAATGTTGTTAATGTAGTTTAGGGGATAAAAATTCTAGATATATAGAAATATAAATTGTTTTATTTAAGATTTGAAATAATTCTTAAAGGAGGAATATCTAAAGAAATTTTTTACTTTTACTTGAAAAAATGACAAACTCATTTTTAAGAATAAGTAAAAAAAATACCGCGTCTTATTAATAGTAATTTCTTGTAAATAGGCAGCTTATATTGGGTCTTACTTTATTTTCAACGAAGCGACAATTCTTAAATTTATTCTTTGTCTGTATGTATTCAAACAGAATTTGTTAGTCATGTTTGAACCGTGAACTCGCAGATTGCCAACCATGAGTTACTAAGTAAGTGTGAGTACGTTTGATTCTTTCTAAAGATTATTATCTTCTCTTCTTTTCCAAAGCTTTGATTAAAAAAATGTTGGGAAAAAGTTAAGAAAAACTTTTTCACTAAGGTTGACCCAGCTCATGCACACTGGTATTAAGTTTGCTGAATGTCATTTTGCATCGGTCATAGATACTATTTTAAAAATTCCGTAATTCCGTTTATAAAATCTACAAGTGTTCGAACATTTAATTTCCAGCCTAAAAAATATAATTGTTTTCACTATTGAATATACAACAACAACAACAAAAGCAACACCATTTTATTTTTTTATGCGAAAAATCTATAAAATAGGGATAGCACTGCGAGACAGCAAAACCTTCAATATTATTCTTTTCCCCTCACACTAACGATTTTCTTGCTGTTCAATCAAATAAGTTCTCAGTTTTCTTTCAAACGTAATTTATTGTTCACTATTTTTTATGTCTGCTAGTAAATCATTCTAAAATTTAATTCCATAGAAGTTAATGTTATTTTGACCCATATTCGTTCGTATCTTTATTGGTGTTAAATCTTCACATAAACTTGCAAATTTTATATGTTGAGTTTTCACTATATTGATTACATCAGTATATTTATTTTGTTTTATTCTTTAGAATATTATAGTCAAAATTCTATATCTATGGGTTCCTCCAATGTTTAGGATATTAAATTCTTTTTTTAGTTCCAAGATTGTTTTATTAGATCGATATTTTATTGATTTAACAACTCTGTTTAGAATTTTTTGTATCTTTTCTGTGTTTTGCCTGTATTTCCCTATATGCTACTTCCATAATTAATGTGGCTCACTATAAATGTGCAATATAGATTTATTTTTATATTTATTGATAACAGTGAGCTAAACCTAGTCAAAATGCCAACTCCTCCTATTATTTTTTTACAGGTTGCTAGAATACGTAAATTCCAATTTAGAGATTCATTTAACATAACCCATAAAAGATTTGATTTGTTCTTTCAATTTCTTTACTATTTAAGTATAATTTATGATAAGGTTTGGTTTTTATTTTTTTTACTGTGAAATAATAGGTATTTTGTTTTTACTGTATTTACAATGCGTTTATTTTTGCTAAATTGTCTTTCCAGTTTATACATTTTGTTCTTGGCATTTGCGAATAACTCCTCCACAGTTTCATTTCCTAGTGTCAGGCATATGTCGCTTGCGAAGACAATGATTTCATTATCTATATGCTGACATCATTTATATACAGTATAAAAAGTAAAGGACATAAAATCGATCCTTGAGGAACACCGTAAGTGTTAACTATAAGTTTTGAAGAACAATTTCCATATATGCATTTTGTGTTCTATTATGAAGATAACTTTTTAGAAGTTGAAGGAAATTTCCTCTAATTCCCACATTTTCTAATTTATTTAAAAGAGTGTTTCTATTAATTACGTCGAAAACCTTACTTAAATTAAAGTAAATCCTCATTACAATTTCTTTTCGTTCAATTTTTATTGAATTTTATTTATTGTTTAAATTAATAATATCTTCTCTTGTCATACTTTTTCTAAAAAAAAATCATGTTGGTTAGAGTTCAGTATATTATTTTTTTCAAGGTAATTTTTTAGCCTATTATAAACTATTTTTGCGAACACTTTGGAGAAGATTGGCAGGATAGAAATTGATCTATAGTTATCTGTAACTCTTTTATCACCTTTTTTATAATTTGCGATTATTTTAGCAATTTTTATTGATTGTGGAATAAAGGAATTTTTAATTATATAATGAAATACTATATTAAGTGGATTAATTAATTCCTTTGCATTTTTTTATTACATGTGGTTTGATTTCATTATTTCCTTCAGCTTTATTATCCTTGATTTTTAGTAGTTCCTTTTCAATTTCAATTTCTGTTATCTCTCCAAAGTACATGCTTTTATACAACTTAAATCTCCTAGTATTGTCTATATTACTAATGGTGTTTGTTAGCTTTAATTTATGTGCTACATTCACAAAACAATCACTAAAAGTTTCAGCCACTTTTTTTCATCAGTGATTACCTAGGAATCTTTTTTTATTGTCATTGTCATGCTACCTTTTTTATTTTTTTTTATTTGCTATTAGTTCTTTTATATTGTCCCGTTTTTTTAGAGTCTTCAGTCATTAAAATTTTGTTGCATAATTCAATTTCCCATGTTTCTATAGTTATATTTAGGAAATTTCTTTCCCTTTTGAATTCAATCCAGTCGCCATTTTTAATTTATTTTATAAATTTTCAAATGCTTTATTTTTTTTATTTTAATCACTTTTTATTTTATTATCAAACCACGGCTTGTGTATTTGTGAGATGGTTTATTTAATTTCTTTATACTTAAAATATTTTTTATAGAGGACCATTACAGTGGATATAAATCTTTTGTACATTTCTTCCCCTTTCTCATTATAAATCTGTAGACAGTCGCAATTAAATTCATTTAGTAGTTCTTTAAATTTCTCTATGTTATTTATATTTTATTTCCGGAATCTTTGCTTTTTATTGTGTTTTGGTTTATTTTCTTTGGCCCAGCATTCGCAGTTCTGCAACCTCATCTGACCGTCTGTTTTTGTTGCGATCTGCTCAGATCCGACAGTCTATTATCGGACAACCTGATTGTTGTGATTCACGTCGCTAGTGATTAAAGCTGTGTTTGAAGTTGCCGTCATCTGACTTATTATCAACTCTCATCATTAATTCCGAATACAGAGTTGATTTCACGCATGACGAAATGGCGCTGCTGGTTGCCGCCCAGACTGACCTTTGGGAGATTGTCCCCTCAAGTGTTCTTTATCTTGGTTGACCTCATCTCTCTGTTAACTAAACGGATGCATAACCAAGGATTCAACGGATGCATAACCGTTTCAATCAACTGTATTCTTAATTGATTTTAGATTTTAATGCAATAATTTTTAGGAGTGACCGGGACTCGTCAAGCTGGTATTTGTCAGCTTTTTTATTCAGTCATCCCTCAGGTATATTTTATTGTTTTAAATCTTGTGTAGCAACTGTAACATCCTAATATACCTGAAAAATAAATCATATTGTATTGTATATTCTATTTTATAACATATGTATTAATATATTTTATTTTATAACTAGTTTATAATGTCATTTAGCGGTGCGTTATTGCGTTCACTGACCGAGTCACTGAACGTGTCTTTTCGTTCATGAGAGATGGTCAAAATTGTTCACTGATTCGTTCACTGAACGACTTGACACACTTTTAATATAGGTACGATTATGACAGCTGAATTTGAGTTGTGTTTAATATATTTCGGGCATTTAACGTCGAATTATGCATGTCGAATTAGCAGAGGCGGATCGAGGGAGGGATGTAATGGGTGGGATGTAAATACAGTAGGGCGCACTTTTAACGAGCCCGCAATTTAGCGAGCTTCCGGATACAGCGAGGAAGATCTGGATTTTATTTGGTATAACGATTAAACACAATATAATTTAAGTTTTTGGCGAACAAGTCTTTTTCGGACCCTGGATTTAACGGGCAATTAAAAAAATGGAATAGGAACTCAAACTTCTTGTAAAAATTCCGTCATTATATGCGGTTGGTCGTTATAACCGATTTCTATCGTATTTTTATGGATTTTGGACGGGAGATTCCTTTAATTCTCTCCCCCCCCCCAGATCCGTCTCTGCGTATTAGTCAAAATGCCGTGAACGAAATCTACTATGGATTTAAGAAAAAAATTTTACCAGCGTTTTTCAGGCGTAGTAATAGTAATACCGATGTTATGGCATGGTTAGAAGGCGAAACTATGACATAATTATTACTATGTCATAGCCACTGCGGAAAATAAAAATAATATTATAAATATGATACATACGAAAATCGCAGAGTTTTCTTGGTTCACACGTTTTTGGGCAGGCCTCTCTTTTGACACATTTTCCATTGTAGCCTCTCACTAATCCATCCTTGCAAAAGCACCCTGCCGTGCAATTTCTGGAATAGCACTCATGCCAGTCTATAGTCTTGCAAGTACGACAGTTTGGTATGCACTTGTAATATTGTTCATCAGCTTTGCATGCTAAAGTAATAAAATCTTTTAATGAAAGCATTTATTTATTAGTTATTAATTTATTTGTAAACCGAACTCTGAAATCACGAAATATAATAATCATATTTTAAATAGCATCATTGTAAATAGCGCCATTGCAGTATTCGTTTAAAATATATACTCGTACATAAATGGACAAAATAAATTTTAGATTACAATGTTTTTCCAACCATATCAATAAATATGCCCTAGATATTATGTTTTTATGCATATACATAATTACGAACATTCATAATTGTACATCATGTATAATTATACAATATTATAATTATGCTGTATTATTCAATGAAGAATTCAAATTTAATACATATGAACAGAAACAAAACAGAACAAAGAAAATAAAACAGGCGATATGGCGAATTTATGAAAATTCTTTTTTTAAAAATATGAATTAATTTACTGCGAATTAATAAAAAAAATGCGTACATTTGAGAGATCGATATTTCTATTAAAATTAAAATGTTATAATCTATTTAATAAGTACCGATTTGAGAATACATTTCATGTCTATTTGAAATGTTAACAGAGCACGCTTTTATAAAGAACAATTTGTGAAATCAAATAAAAATTATTGAATAATTTAACTCTGGAAGAGGATGTACATGGGTGAGGTTCCTTTAAAACCAGTTTAAGAAGGGTCAGTAACACTGAAGTTAATTTTTGATTCTTTATTTTCTCTTTTATAGTAGACCCTTTATTTGACCTATAAGAGTCGGAAGAAAAATACTTACCGCCCCTAGGGTTTGGGCAAGGAGGAGGAGGAGTCAAGCTTTGTCATGATATACTGGCATTTAATTTTAATTTCTATGGAAATACTATTGATTCCTAGGTTTTTTAACCTTTGTAAATTCAAACACGTCAGGGAACAGAGTTCAACGTTGTTAACTATTCGTTCTCATTGTTCCGTAGGGTGGAGTGAAAAAATAAAAGTTTAAAATTTCAAATCCAGTAGTGTGAAAAAGTTACCTCTGGTGTTAGTTAGGATTCTTACATAATTTTTTTAATTTTTGGAAAAAAATTTTTGCCTCCCCAACGATGTACGAAACTTGAAAAAAATTGTGAAATTGTCAATAAACCATACAATTTATTTTCAGAAATAAAAATTGTGATGATTAGATCTAATAACGTGCGAAAGCAACCTGATGTATTATTTATTAATGCTCTGAAATATCTTTGGATTCTGATAATTTCATCTGCCTCCACAACGTCGTCGAATTTATTGAAAAACTCAAGTGTTTAGACGGTTAATTAGTTACTCGCGTTAGCGGTTCTAGACAAAAAAAAAAAAAGAGTGAGGCGTAAATTCCCTGCCTATATGCACGGGCGCGGCTAGCGGCGTCTGTGTACATAAAAAATATAATAAAATACAGTTATTTGATGGGGGAGGCATGGCCCCGGGCCTCAGCCCAGAACCTACCATACTGTAACCGTATTCTAAACACCTTGCAGAAATAAGTATTATATTGTTGTTCGTCAAGGCTATAAGCAATTAGCTGTGAATATTTATCTTCGTTGGAACTTTATATTTCGTTTATTTTCCTCGTGCTATGTAATTATTAATTTTAATTAATTAATTAATTAATTAATTAATTTCGTAAGTTATGTATCATTGGCATACGCCCACACTGCTGTATGCACAGGGGGTATTGGACAGGGTTGTTGCACTTAATTGCAATGAAATTTTGTATATTTAACATAGGAATATGTGAGTTGTAGCTCTGTAACCCCCCATTGAGCCTATAACCTCCCCCCTTATGAACTTTCTTCGTAAGTGATAGTGAAATCAAACGAATTCGCATCACCAAGGAGAAAACAAGATGCGCCATGAGCTGCCCCGTGTTCGGAACACCATCTGAATTAAGTGAAACTTATGAACAAGCAACTTATGAACAAGTTATGAAAATTTATGCATGGACAAGGTTTAATTAGAAGGAAAGCTAAGAGGATCTAACGTTTGTTTGAAATAGCCAAGTAAGTGGCAGGTAAGTTACAACAAATTTGGCATAAAGCATCCATTCCTACAGCTTCCCATAACAGAATTTTACAACTCTTGCAAGCATACAAAATATATGAAGCTTATGAAACCATTTAAAGGCAAACAAAACAATAAAACATACAACGCCAAGATTCAGAGCTTTGAAGAAGGTGAGATCACACTTTTCGATATTGCAGCGTGCATATGTGATTCATCTTTTAGTTCATGCATTTGACTAAATCTGTATTATTCGTATTATCAAATTATTAAACTTAGTAATTACATTACTAAAATTAGTAATTAAGTCATTAGAGTTAAAATATGGTTAATTACATATTAACATATAAAATTATTCTGACTATAAAAGAAGCCTATTGTAGAATTTCCTACTTCCAAGCCAATACCATCAAAAAACGCAAAAATATGGAACATTCAAGGTTGTTGGGGAAGCAGAAGATATTAACCGAATTCGACCAAATTTTACCACAATACTATGCAGTGTATAAGACAACTTTTCCGCGGTATTGGATTTTAAAATAAAAAAAAAATCACTTGTTTCACTCCACCCTATTATACATATTTTTATATGGAATATGCAGAGACACGAAGGGATTTCAGGAAGGAAACGTCTAGCCTAGAATTTTTTACGAGACGTTAATATTTACAATTTATGAACCAATACCACTTTTCCTCAAGAATAGACGTTCTAGAAAATCTTAATTTCTTTCCTATAAAATATGTTAGCCAAGTATAGACGCTAGATGTACAAATCTTCCAAATCTTGGACATGCATTATTAAAAAAAGGAGTTCAATTTGTTGTTGAGAATGTAATACAGAAGTCGGAAGTGTAACGAATAAAAATTTAAATGTTCTAAAACCAATGAACACAATCTCCTGAACGTCAGATTGCACGAAACCCACGTTCTGTACTAAAAAAAACAAAACAAAAAAACATAGTGTTGGTCTAAAATCGAATCTGCGAACACTTCGTTGGAATCGGAGTTTCTTGCCAGATAGATCACCTTAAAATTATAGCCAGGTGTCAATCGCTGAGCCCCCACTGGAAATATAGTCAGTAGTCAGCCCCCCTGAAAAATATTTTTTTCTCAAAAATCAAATATTGTAGAATTTTATTTAAAATTTTTTATTTTGTACGAAATTGTACATAACAATGGAAATTGTTCTTTGACGTTAAAAATGTATTCAAAATAGCTCTCTACTGTAGATCTTGTGTATATAATTTTTTTTACATAGGTTTGAGTCTTCATATACTTTATAATAAGGATTGGGGAAATTATAGAGAGAGGTTATTTATTAACATTAAATATATTAGTCTGCTTATATATTTAGTATTATTAAATATATTAATAAAATATATCAAAACATTTACGAATTTTAATACACCTCTGTAACTTTGAGAGCCCCCTGTAAAAAGCGTCTAGATACTGGCCTGGATCACGTGCTTACGTTATCATGACATTATTATTGCCCCTCCCGGGGATAGAACAATTATCAAAGGAAGTGGTCAGCACGTATGACTTGAAATTGATCTTGAATCAGACTTCAATACCTTGAGTCATTAAAATCTGCAATATTATAAAATTGTTCCGCCAAAGAGTGATTTAGAATCGCGGAAATATTAACCAGTGACGAATATGAAAGAGACGATCCAGTGGTTCATAAGTTATGAATCACTACCGCTTTTGTTCGTGCTGTGCTAAGTTCGATTCCCAATAAACCTGGTTATGTGCAAGTATACCGTAGGTTGGCGGTCATGTTAGGCCGTTGGTCTCATCGTAGACACATGGTGCACTCTTCGGAAGTATAGTTCGTTCGCGAAAAGATGACCGATGGTATCGTTAGAATTCACGGAAGCTGACGTCACAAATGGACTAGTTCATTACAGCAGAGGGAAGTAAGTCATTACAGAACTAGTTTTCAACGGAAGTTTTTTTGCACCAAAAACCAGTTCTGAAATGACGTCCTCCCCTCTGCTGTAATGAACTAGCCCGTTTGTGACGTCAGCTCCCGTGAATTCTAACGGTACCATCGGTCAACTTTCCGCGAACGAACTATAGAATATATATAAACAAACGAAGATGAAAGTGATGAAGAAGTGACAAATTCTGCATGAAGGTGATTGGAATCCGTTTGGGATTGACGTTAAATTTTAAAAAAATATTTTAATTGTCAATATGGACTACTTATAATAAATTGCTCCATCACAGCTCATTGCTCCAACACAGCATCATTGCTCCAACATGGGTCGGTTGTACATCAAATTTCATTTAATTCGGACAAGTCTTTCATGGTGATGCAATTTTTACAAACAGGAGTATATTTTTTGCCGCCTAGTCATACCAAATGTAAGTAGAGGCGTAATAAAGGTCTTGGCGTTTTTACAAAATTCTTAATTTGACTCCCATGGTGGTTATTTCAAATTCTTTTTTTTGCAAATATTTGCGAATTCGACGTCTTGAGTCTCTCTGAAGGCGGCGTCCATACGAACCATCCCTTTTGCCAATGCCTAGTCATGTCTTTAAACATGACAGTTGAAAATTAATAATTCAATTGGCAATTTGCCCGCTTTTGCAAACTTTTTGCTTCAATTGTTTCGTCTAAAATTTGTCATCTTAAGCTTCATATTACTTAGTCCAGTGGTATTTAAACTATGGGTCGCGATTCCAAATAGAGTCGCGAAAAATTAACTTGGGGTCGCAAGGGGGATGAAAAAATTGTAAATAAATTTAGTTAAATACAAATACATCATTGACAAACTTTTTTGAGAAAAAATATTGGTTTTTAAAATGTGAAATTTTATTAAATTCTAGAGAGAGTACTATATTTTTAGAACAACGACTTCAAATAGATAGACTTGTGGCCGAGCCCACAAGTGAGCTTCTCTGCATGGTCTCCTTACGTAAGATAATGAAGAACCGATTTCTCCCAGAAGACCAGCGAAAACCGCCAAAGAGAGACAAGCAGCAGCTTGCATACCGAAGATAAAACATCACCGTTTGTGCGCTCCCTCTATCGGGAACGCACGAAGTCACATGGAGTCAAGAGAGTCACGTGGTGCTCCGATAGAAGAGCACCACATGACTCTCTTTGAAATCGTTCTAAAATATAATATACATAATGTAACATATATATAATTAATATAATTTTGTATTTAATGTGTTTCCTTTACTCGGTTAAAAATACTTTTATTATGGAGAGGTGGCGGCGGCGGCGGACAAAAGGGGGGTTGGGGGTGCGGATCTTTTGCTTACTATAAAAGAGGGTCGCGGCTTAAAAAGGTTTGTGAACCACTGACTTAGTCTTTATTAGTAAATCCGACAATGTATAGAATCGATACAACTTAAATTACTGATCTAAATTACAGCTATCTAGATCTAGGTGGCATTGATAGAATACGCTGTTTGGTGTTCAAAATCGATCAACATGAAAAAAAAAAAAAATACAGCAGAACCTCCATATAACGTACTTCCGTATAGCGAAATTCTCTATATAGCGAAGTTTTGGTAAATCCCCATAGTCATTACATATGAAAGTGTTTCTATATAAAGATATAAATTTCTATATAACGAAATTTTTAACGACCAAAACAGAAAATTAAGTGGTCACGTCAGCTACCTTGGGTTCCCTAATACCGTTGGAACAAAATACGATTTTGAGGTAAGTGGCAAATAAACATAATGAGGCAGGCTTAAGGGACTTTAAACTCCCTAATAAAAAGTTTTCCCAATCACACACCTGTGCCTGGTTGCTCCACATAATGACAAGCTGTTGGGCTTGGAACACGCCCCGATTTTTCTCGAATACACTGTATTGTTTGAATAGTAGTACTTGTACTTTTTTGCTCGTTTGGTTACAAGAAATCTAGACCCTGAAAATTTCGCACAGGGGCGCTATATGATGAATCAGTATCATTATTTTGTGTGCAGCAGGATATTAGAATTTTTTTGCACAAAAGCATGAATGTGTATGAAAGAAGCATTAAATACGTTTTCATTTTAAGGTAAGAATTTTTTTTTTTTATATGCATGTATATTTCACATTTAAAAACGTACATTTTTAAATGGTTGAATGTTATTTATGAGAAACAGTCGTTTACTGAAAAATGGGATTTTAATTGTGGTATCATATTGCACTGCCCTGGTTCATGAATACATCGTTTCCACATAGCGAATTTCCTATATAACGAATTTTTTTTTATGGAACCGTCGATTTCATTATATGGAGGTTCTACTGTATATATGACAATTCTAAGTAGTGATAAGCAGTAGCAGTTCTAAGTAGTGATAAAAATAAACGTTTACGTTTTCCCTTTGAATTTTCCAAATGCTATTTAGTCTAAATAAACATATTCAATCAATATTTGGAATGAAAATAAGAGCATGAATTCTTTAACTGATTTATCTTATGTTGGTTTTTTACGGTTTAATAAGAGAGCTTGAAACTGGGCAAATAAAAATTGAAATAAATATTTAAATCTTTCAAATTTAATTTTGAAACAAAGACATGACATTTTATGGAGGTGGAAATCATTCTAAAAAAAAATTAAATTTATATATCGTAGTGAAATTATTATTAAAAAATAAGTGTTGTTATTTACACGTATACATATTTTGACTCGATTTTCCGTCAAAATTTTTCCTTTATTCTTTTTTTTTTGTCAGTATCTTAAAACAGGGGCGAACTGAGCCCTCATGGGCGATAGGACTCGCGCTTCCTAATAGGCAAGGACTTGCGCCCTCAGAAAATCCATGAGCCCTTTGACAGGACCCCTGCCTTAAAAGACCTATAAATTTTGTCCGCTGTAATAAATAAAAGCGACAAAGGCACAAGAAATTAAATAGAATTAATTACCTGAACACTGACGTACACACCTCCCTTGTTTGTTCTTAAACAGTTCTTTCTTGCAAAAGCATCCTGGTCGACATACTTGATTGCACATCGGATTCTTCTTGTGCTCACATGCACGTTTGCAGTACGGCTTACACCTGTAAAAAGTCTTATTTGGATCTTTACACCTTGGTTCAGGTGCTAAAAAAAAAACGGAGTCGGAACAATGAACTATTTTAGTGAAATTTTCTCTTACAACTTTTCATTCACATATTTTCGTGATCGGCACACACACACACACACACACACACACACACACACACACACACACATATATATATATATATAAGCTATTCTGAAAAATATTTAAGAGACATATAAAGGTACAATGGCTCTAATTATTTCCAAAATTAATAAAGAGAACCTAATATGTTAACATAAAATGAAATCAAGGGAAAAGGAAAATTATACATTCTAAACGTAACGTTTGAAAAGGGATTAGATTGAGATTGAAAAGGAGTACCAAAATGCGCGTACCTAT
Source organism: Dysdera silvatica (assembly GCA_006491805.2). Taxonomy (NCBI): domain Eukaryota; kingdom Metazoa; phylum Arthropoda; class Arachnida; order Araneae; family Dysderidae; genus Dysdera; species Dysdera silvatica. The sequence goes on from QLNU02014176.1 coordinate 430,276, forward strand.
GAGGTATGTGAGTAAATGCGGCTTATTCTTCTTGTTGTAAAACTTCGAAATTATTTATTCAATGTTCGATAATTTAGAGCAAATTTCGTTACCTTCAATATCTCATTTTGCATTTCAGTGTGGTTTCATTATTATTATGGGGGAAATGTTTAAATATATATATATATATATATACCGTAATTATCTTATTTTAATATAACTGTATATTGATGTCCAATGCGATTTTAATTTATTGTCGCCGTTTTCGTGGCCTATAATTTTTAGATTGGAAATAATAAAATTAAAATACTCAAAGAATATGAAATATAATCCAAAAAGCTTTATTATCTATGAGATTTCAATTATGTAGGATACATTTAACAATTGTAACATATGCGCCGTTCGTGGCAAGAGAGATTTGAAGCGATAGTCAATTCCATAGGCGCATATATAAGTGGGCAGGGGTGGTCTCGAATCCCACTAGCCATTCAAAAATTTTATTTGCCTAATTCTGCTATGCATTTAGTTTCAAAGGTTTTACAGTCACATTTTAAAATAAGGTACTTTTTAGCTCATTACTAATTGTCAAGCAGTATCAATTATTTTTGTAGCATTTTAGTATCTTGTACATTCACTAAAATTCTTGACAGCTATGAGAAGGAGGTAATAATTTTTCTCAGCCACTCCCTAGAAGTACTCATATGGGCGCCCATCGTCGATTCCCATCCACATGTTCTCCAGCATTTGCGATGTGACTTTCTCTATCGCAGCAACAATTATGGTCTTTGGTTCATCGGCAAAAGATATACACTGTGATAGAAAAACTGGTACAGGCGTGCGTATGCAAATAACGGAGCTTTGCAACCAATCAGCGTAACGCGATGCGGTCGGCAGCGCCTATATAAGACAAGAGATGTCTGGCAAAGCTGTTAGATCGGTTCTTGCCGCTACAATGGCAGGTTATCAAGATTTAAGTGATTTTGAACGTGGCGTTATAGTCGGCACAAGAGAGATGGGACATAGCATCTCCGAGATAGCGACAAAATTTGGATTTTCGCGTACGACCATTTCACGGGTATACCGTGAATATCAGGAATCCGGTAAAACATCAAATCTCCGACAGCGGTGCGGCCGGAAAAAGACCTTGAAAGAACGGGACCTTCGACGACTGACGAGAATCGTTAAACGAGATAGACGTGCAACACTTCCTCAAATTGCCGCGGATTTCAATGCTGGGGCATCAACAAGTGTCAGCGTGCGAACTGTTCAACGAACCATCATTGATATGGGCTTTCGGAGCCGAAGGTCCACTCGTGTACCATTGTTGACTGCACGGCACAAAGCTTTACGCCTCGTATAGGCTCGCCAACACCGCCATTGGACTGTTGATGACTGGAAACACGTTGCCTGGTCTGACGAGTCTCGTTTCCAATTGCATCAGGCGGATGGACGTGTACGGGTATGGAGACAACCTCATGAATCCATGGACCCTACATGTCAACAGGGGACTGTTCAAGCTGGTGGAGCTTCTGTGATGGTATGGGGCGTGTGCAGTTGGCGTGATATGGGACCCCTGATACGTCTAGAGACAACTCTGACAGGTGACAAATACGTAAGCATCATGTCCGATCACCTACACCCATGACTAGATATTTCCATTGGCAGCCTAAATCGCCAGACATGAACATTATCGAGCATATCTGGGATGCCTTGCAACGTGCTGTTCAGAAGAGATCTCCACCTCCTTGCACTCCTATGGATTTGTGGACTGCCCTGCAGGATTCCTGGTGTGAATTGTCTCCAGGATACCTTCAGACATTAGTCGAGTCCATGCCACATCGTGTTGCGACACTTCTGCGTGCACGCGGGGTGGGGAGGAGATACGATATTAGGTAGGTGTATTAGTTTTTCTGTTACTTCAGTGTAAGAGCATTGTAAACAATGTCTTTCGTGTATCTCTTCAAAAATAGATAAATAAATAAAAATAAAGGGCTATAATATCGAGTGTTCATGAAGGCTACAGAATCAGACCACGACGCCCACCCAGCGTCTATGGAAACACAACTTAAAAATGGCCAAAGTAGTGTGAAATAAAGCTTTTAAGCTGAACTCTCATATACTGAAAGTAGTTTTGTTTTATTGTTCTCGTTTCCTTCACCAGCTTTTTTTAAAAAAGTTATTTGATTGACTTAAGTCCGCTGATATTCAGCCAACCAGCTTCGCATGAGCGTCTACGGTATAAGTATACCTATAGAACTTTTCGTTTGGGTATTGTTACATCTTTATTCTGTAGCTAATTAAAATGAAGTTAAAGTAATTATATAAATGTTGATATTAATTTTTTTTAATCCATATAATTGACTTGTCCAATTAAAATATTCGTGAAAATATGCAATGTATAGGCGAGTGTGGGAGTGATTTTTTTTGGGTTCCTATTGGACCAACCGAGAGGACCTTGAAGTCTTAGGGAACCAACCTCTGGACCATGGTAAGCAGTTAATCGGTACATGTTCTTTCTTTGGCACAGCTGGAAGTCGAACCCGAGATAACCTCACGTCAGGCGAGCGCGTTACCACTCCACCACCGCGAGACGTTAGGGGGTGATTGCGACAGCCAAGAAGAACGTGAGATCTGCAACTGGCAACCAACTGACAGTTCCCCAATCATTATTCAGACTCCCTACTGTAACTACATAATCAGTCAGCATTCAGTTTAATTTAAGATAAACTATTTATTAAAGTCAAACACACACACACACACACACACACACACACACACACACTGTTCTTTTCACGAAAAGAAGTCCGATGGAATAGTTAGAAATAACGGGAGGTGACGTTACAAACGGACTATCCCATTACAGTAGAGGAGGACTCCAATTTCAGAACTCGATTTTGGCGCCGACAAACGTTCACCAAAAAACAGTTCTGAAATTGTAGTCCTCCTCTGTTGTAGTGAACTAACCCGTTTGTGACGTCACCTCCTGTTATTTATAACTGTTCCATTGGACTTCTTTTCGTGAACGAACAGTACACACACACGTCAAAATCAAATGTCCATATTGAAGCTTTACATTCGCTCGCAGAAGGGAGTTTGAGTGACGCTTGTAATTCAATGGGAAAAGAGCACTTGACTGGTTATCAAGGGTTCCTGGGTTCCGTTCCCACAAGACACCGAGAAGCCTTTCTTTTCTTTGCGAGTAATTTACCATCCAAGAAACTATTTAGTTGACTTAATGAACAGTTGCACCTGAGAGCAGTCTCATTGGAATTTAAATTAGCCACTCACGTAATTAAACAGTTGAACGTATAAAATTGGATATTAGGGGTTCCCCTCAAGCCCCTAAATAAAACTAAGGGGAAGGCCTCGTTACAGAGTCTCAGCAATTCAATGGTTATTGACAAGTCCTTTGGAACTACTGGGATGAGCTCGACACACGGTAGTTCGTAATGGTTTAGACAAACAACGTAAACCAGAACCATATTACAAATATGTAGTTCGAGAAAGCTAAAATAGAGATTGATTAGGAATAAAATATTTTCACATGCATGTGTAATTCTATGTAATTATACATAATATATTATTCTTAACATTGCCTGGAAATGAAATTATGTAGTATGGAGGTAGTACGGAGGGGGAATGTAAAATAGAATAGGACCCCCCTTATAATGAACAAGCATTTGGCCCGTTTCCGGATTTAGCGAGGAAAATGTGGATTTCATTTGGCATTGTGATTTAGCGCAATACGATTTAACCGCTTTTAGCGAGCAAGTTTTTTAGTGGATCCCGGATTTAACGAGCAATTAAAAAAAATAAAATAGGAAATCAAACTTTTTGTAAAAATTCCGTCGTTATATGCGGTTGGTCGTTATAATCGGCGCTCGTTATAACCGATTTCAACCGCATTTTTATGGATTTAGGAGGGAAAATTTTCTTAATTTTCCCCATAGTGGATCTGCCACTGCTTATACAATATGCATTTGACCTTATTCGCCTTATTGGTTGGATGTGGTTTACCTTTCACTTCTTTACTTCTAAAATCGTAGAATTTTCTTCTCCATCACAGATTATCATCTTTCAATTATTTTAAAGACTTTTGTCACCTATAAAGGTTTTGCCCTCATTAAGGGTGGGCGCAGCGTCCTTTTTGATTCACATGTATTTCTCTCTGCTTTACTTTGCAACAAGAGCGTAATGAACATTCTTCTCATCTATTAAACTGTGGACTTAGTACTCACCTAACTGGGAAAAACACTGAGTCGTTGCATCGTGTGAGGCCAATTTCCCATATTTTTCAAAATAACAAGCAAGCATATGGTTATATAAATAATATGTTAATTATATGAACATTTCGCTGTACCTTTGCAGTTTTCTAACGAAATACACTTCCCATTTTTGTCCTTAACAAATCCTTCTTGACAGAAACAACCTTTTTGACACTTCTCTAGACACGAAACGGGGCGTTCAAGGTATTTTTGACACGTGATATTGCAAGGTGGAAGGCACGGGTGATATCTTTCACCAGAAGGGCAAAATTTTATAGGCTCTGCAAAGAAAAAATGGTTCTCTATTTCATTTTATACTTCAATTTTAGTTCGCTGTTAACAGTCGTATACCTTTCAATGAAAACACTAATAAATGAAATATGAACGGGTATTAGTTTCTGCGAGTGAAAAAAAATATTTAAGCACTACTAATAATACAGCCTTAAACAAAATTTTCATTTTTTAGTCGCATATATGTGTGATAAGTTATATTTTATTTTGCGCTTTTGTTGTATCATGAAACTACAATGGTGAACGAAGTCAAGGATTGATTTACAATAACGCTGTTCTAAGAAAAAAACGTGGGTGTAAACGACGCGTTTTTAAGTAATTGAAGAGGCTAGAATGGCCATTGCTGTTCTTGCTCCATAAAATATACTCAAGACCATTAAGTAATTTAAGAGATTCCAAGTGGAATGCAACCAGCAGTATAAAACTTGGATGATGACTCAGATGGCTGCAGGAGGAGGAGTATGGGGTAAAATGCTGCATGATATGTTTCTGAAATACTAATATGGATATGATCACTCTCCTAGCTATATAGCGATTGGCTATGCAATTTTTAAAGACTTTTGATCAGCTCTTAACGAAGTTTTTTATTTTTTTCCAATGGCAAGGCATCTGATATGTAAAGTATAAAATAATGTCATTTCCCATTCGGTACATAATTAAAAGCCGGTCTGAAGTAAATATTCAGTAATAAGTGTATTTACGCGATTATGACCGGTGGATGTTGCACCGCTGACATATACAGCATTAATATTTTTAACTGTATTTTCATTTCCGTTTCTTTTCATTTTTTTAACAGAATACAAATACAGTTAAAGATATATATTATAAATCATATCACAACATTCTATTTCTCTATAATACTCCAATCCTGTCATCAACTAATTTTTTAATGTATTTTTAAATAATTTAACGTTATTTATATTTTCTAATTTTCTTTATTAATTCATTGCATATTTCAGGCCCTTAATAATTAAATTTTGTTCTCCCACTTCTATTTTAATTTTTGGTATACATAATATTTTTGTGCCTCTAATTCTATCTATATTAATATATATATTTTTTTGTAACCTTATTATTTCTTTATAGGGTATCGAGCGGGTTATACTACAGCATTTACTCGAGATTTACACTCTGTGACCGAGATTCACACATAAAAGCATGTGGAGTGATATTTGCAATTGTATTACTGTGTATATTATATGTATAAGTCACAGGTGTGAACTTTTGTAAATATTGTAAATAAAAATATTTGCCGTCCATTAATCTTTCATACATTTCTATCAATGCACAATACCAGTTTAATTCCGTTATTTGTAGTATATTTTGATTCCGCCAAATCGTTTTCCAATAATTATGTCTATTTCCACTCAGCTTCTGACGAACATAGTCTGTAAAATTATAAGGGGTGAATAAGCACATATTATAGACATTTATACATCCCAGTACATGTAAAATTGTAATTTATTTTAAATTATTCAGACCCTCTACGCTAATGCTCAGCGCCCTAATTGCTCTCAACTTTTGTATGGTATTTTTGTATATTTAGTAAATATACAAAAATCAACCCTTCCCAGTCTACTTCATACAAAATTGCAGTAAAGACTAAACTAGTAGATTTAAACAAACCCATTAAATACCACAAATGCAGTTATGATATGCAGTTATGATGTTAACGATTTTTAAAACGATTAGCAGCAAATTTGAGCAAACTATTCAGAGAAAAAAACATAATTCAAAGCATTTATAGGCGATTTGTTTGTCTCATAGGCGTACGCAGAAAGTTCATAAGGGGATTACAAACTTACAATAGGGAGTTACAGGGTCATAGTCATATATTCACATGTATATATATACAAAATTTCATCGTAACGGAAGGCTACAATCCCTAGCAACCCGTCTGCTTGCGCCAGTGGTTTGTCCTTGTTTTATGGTGCAAGGACATATTAGGTCAGGACTTGCAATTGCCTGAGAAATTCGAATCTCTTTCTTGCCTACGAAATCAAAACCCTGGCTGCGGATGTACAGAAAAAAAAAAGAGAAAGCTAGGTTTCCGCTGGAATTGAACCCGGCTAATTCGCATGAGAGGAAAACGCGTCATTTTATCGCCAAAGAAATTGAACTCCAGCCTGTAGATCTGTAGAAAAAAATCGGTAAGCGCTGGATTCTTGCTGGAATCGAATCCGGCCAATTCGTATGTTAGGAAAACGGGTTATTTTTTTGCCAAGGAAATTGAACTATATCCCGTGGATCTGTAGAACGAAAGCGGCGAGCAATAAATTCTTGCTGGAATCGAACACGGCTAATTCACTTGGTAGGAAAATAGGTCATTTTCTCGCCAAGGAAATTGAACTCCAGCCTGTAGATAAAAAATCGGTAAGTGCTGGATTCTTTTAAGAATCGAACATGGTTAATTCGCATGGTAGGAGCAAACGAGTCACTTTCTTCCTTAGGAAATTAAACTCCAGCCCGTAGATCTGTAGACAAAAAAAAAAATGGTAAACACTGGATTCTTACTAGAATTGAACCCGGATAATTCAAATGGTAGGACAACGCGCCATTACCCCGCCATCGTAGAGATGTCCGAAGATGAAATGTTATATTTACAGACAATAAAATCACTAAAAGAATTTAAAGTTTCCCATTTTCTGTTGTTGCCAGAGAGTGTAAAAGTTAGCAACACAGTAGAAACTGAATAAAAGCAAGTACCTTCACATAGATGAGGTAGTACACATTGTCCTTCCTTATTTTGCAACAGTCCTTTCCTACAAAAGCATCCTTGCATACACACTTCTGAACATGGCGTATTCAGACGAAGATTTTCGCATGTATTCTTACAGTAGGGCATGCATTGGTAGAATTCATCATCAGCATTTTTACATTTCAAGTTCGGTTCTGAAACAGAATTTGATCCAAATCATCAAATACTTTAATAATAATTGTATATGTGATATTCAGATTGAACGTACAAAATAAATTTTAAATAAATAAATGCTAAAAAAACATACTATAGATGTTAATAGGATACATACATTTTTAACAATTGAACGAAATGTGATTTTAGTGAATGCTAAAAATATAGCAAAGTTTTTTATAAAATCTCTTTTATGATTCTTGAATTTTACAATAATAAATATACAATACTCGATACGTACTTTTTTTGCATTGATCTCTTGGTATGCATTTTCCCTCGTCATTTCTATTATAGCCATCAATGCAATCGCAGCCTCTCTTGCATGCGGGCTTTATGGGACAAACAGCATCGATGTATTCACAAGAAGTACAGACAGTTGCACACTCCGTCAGCTTTTCATACACGGGACAAAAACCTTCGGCAGACAGTTGAATAAAATATAAAATAACATTCTGCCTTCACTTGACAAAGGGAGCAGTTGGCTCCCGAAACGTCGTGTTTTTAAACCTTACGCCAGTGTCGAAATAACTGTTTGTTATAAAATATAAATCATGCACTGATAAAATACAGTTAATCTAAAGAATAACAGTAATGTTTTTTAAAACATCAATCCTCAAAACTACCATTTCTTTAATTAAAGCCGAATTTAGCTTTTCGTTTTCATACCGCTTTACTCCAAGACTCAAGTATTTGTTTGTTTGTGGTTTTACGGCTTACGAACCACAGTGGTCATGCTGGGCCGGGACCTACTGTGGTACTTCCGAGGAATCTGAACCTCTTGGACCAACAGTTTTCCGAGGAATCCGGACCTCTTGGACCTACGGTTTGCCGAGGAATCCGAACCTCTTGGACCTACAATTTTCCGAGGAATCCGAACCTCTTGGACCTACAGTTTTCCGAGGAATCCAAACCTCTTGGACCTACGGTTTTCCGAGGAATCCGAACCTCTGGACCTAAAATTTTCCAAGGAATCCGAACCTTGTGGACCTACATTTTCCCGAGGAATCCAAACCTCTGGACCTACAGTTTTCCGAGGAATACGAACCTCTCGGACCTGCAGTTTTCAGAGGAATCCGAACCTCTTAAGGCCTAGGAAACCAAATTCGGAAGACGGTGATCAGTGCGACGTTTATGAGATCTCTGAGTAAGCGTTCTTTGTACACTGTTGGGAGTCGAACCCGGATTAACGGCGTACTAGGCGAACGCGTTACCACACTGCGCCACCGCAGGGTCAAGACTCAAGTAAAACCATACAATGATCTAAACATATTGCTGACCTCACTGGAATAATAGATTGATGAGGTCAACCTTAAATTTAAGCGTGAGCGGCAAAAAGTATGAACTTTTTGATGGAATCACATACCGATGAATACACATACACACACATTCCCACCCAACCTACATTGAGGGACCTAACTAATAAGACTACGTTACTGAAAGTAATGTCAAAGGCAGATCCAAGGGGGGAGGATAGGGCGTTCGCTTCCCCCCCTTGAGACGGGATTATATCATGGAAAATTAAATTAAATGTACCGGACATTTGGCTAAAAATAGGAATCGAAGACAAATCTTCCCCCCACCTTCCGAAAGATTTCTGGACCCACCCTTACGTAATGTAACGATTTTCAACCGATAAATCTCGAGTAAAAACATTTAAACTAACGGTAATATTAGTTTCACTAAATGAGCTTTTAAACATGCGCGTTTGAATCCATGTTTTTTAAGACAACGGTAAAAGGAGGCGGTTTTGCAATGTGTGGAAAACTGGGAAAATTAGAGCTT
>QLNU02014176.1:446390-461895 GCA_006491805.2 Dysdera silvatica
CATATTTATAAAAATAAGAAAATACAAAAAAATTTTCAGTAGAGGGTATGGCATTTGTGAGTCAATGGACTCTCAAACTGAAAAGAAAAAAAAAAGAAAGAAAGCGTAGAACAAAATCTCTCTCCTCTTATACAGAAAAAGTGTAATTCAGGTTTGCACGCACTTTATCAAAAATTAGACCGCTTTGAAGATTTAATAAACTGATTCAAAATTTCTCCCAGTAACACATCAATATTGGGGTGAGTAGCTAAAAGTGCTAATCCATTTAGCTTATTTGTTCCAACTAAGTTTCTTAAATATATTTTCAATCTTATTGCGAAGAAGGGGTATTACCCTCACCAGGGGATCTTCTAATTATAAATATGGTCCAGCTTTTGGGAAAGCCTCATGTTGCTTGGTGTGTCCTCGGAGAATAACCTCTTCTATATGCCTATCTTACATACGGAGAAAGAGAGTGTTGTTTCCTGTCCTCATTCGTCTAGCGGTCCAAGACACTCCGGGCTAAACGGAGGGACCCTGGTTCGAATCCAGGATGAGGAAAGCGTCTCTTTTTCTTCAAAAACAAATAAGCTCTAGTTTGAGATAATTAATATGTGGGTGGCAAAAATTATTCCCTACGTATAATGCATCATATGTCTGGGTTTGACGAAATATAAATACATAATACAAGAAATAAATGAGAAAATATCCATTTTGCCTTCAGGCACCATCTTGTAATTTTACCATCAAAATTTAATTTTTTGTAATGTCCTCCCTTTTATAGAAAATGGTTCCATGGTTTTTTTTCCTTAAAAGATTTTCAAATTAGTGGTCTGCAAAACGACATCTCGAGGTCAGAATTTTCATAATTAGGCAAGGTTTGAGTCGTTTGTTTTCTCTTCCCTCTTTACAAATTTGGCAAGTAAGTACATTTAAGTATATTTGAAGGCTTATCACAAATTTAGTTTGTGGAGGCGGGGGTAGACTGATCCCTAAGACCACCCTTCTAGATACGGGAATGAAATCACTGCTACAGTGCCTATAAATAAATTGAATTAGCGGTCTGGACACTAAGGTCCGCGAGCAGAATAAGCGCACGGCGACTTTAACAAATTTCTAGTTCAGTACAATATCCACTGTTTTTTTTTTAATCTTTTTTAATATTTTTTTCATTTTATTAGTTCACTTCAGAGGTGCATCTCAGGTTTAATTCGGCTTGGGAAATTGCGCTTATATTATATTATTATTTTATGCTTATATGCCCCAGAGCTATATGCTGTAGGCAGTGTCGGATCCAGAGGGGCATTTGAGGGGAGGGGTCTTGCAATTCCAGCTCAACAACCCATACATGATGATAGTTTCTGTCCCTATCAGATTAATGGGCTATTGACTGGTTGAGGGGGTTCCCTGATCAGGGGCGGATTTAGATGTCATTCAAGGGGGGCGATTAATGGTTTGATTTTTGGAAATGATCAATGGACCTTTACCTAGATAGAAGGTAAAGATCCATTGATCATATAACAACATCTCTTCATTTGAGGATGGCAACACCTGCTAACCAGAACCAAAACTTTTCCAATCCAGAACCAAAACTGACGCTAAGTTCACGGCAAAGTAAGTGATTAGAGAAAGACTTCCTCGTAACGTCCACGCCTTTGCATGCGTATGTTCTTCACGATTGTACACGCTTACGTTAATCTCGGAATCCATATTATCGTACGTATGTAATTAAAGTTCAGTTTATTCGGGACATAATGTTTTGATATTCTGTTTGTGAACCGGCCAATTTTATCGTACACCCACGAAAACGCGATAAGTGATGACTCTCGGACTTTACCGCAACTTTGGATAAAATGCCGAAAGAAGAAGTGCCAGGCAGCTCGACTCCACAGGAGCCACAAATTGCTAGAGTTAGTGTAAAAGTTCCACCTTTCTGGAAGCCAGACCCACGTGTATGGTTTCTACAGTTGGAAGCGCAGTTTCGGAATAACGGCATTCCTGCGGACCAGACGAAATACGACATAGTTGTGAGTTCAATTGATACCGACGTGTTAAGCCAAATCTCTGACATTTTATTTTAATCAATCCCGCAGCAGAATGAAAATACGAGGAAAATAAAAACAGACTAATCACATCATTCGAGAATGGCTAAACAAACGATTTCTCATTGTGATCAAATCCGACTTTCTATCACAATAACCGCACCAAGCCGCGTACGAATTACGCGCACCACTCAACAAGATCAGACCAGTCTGGATCCACGATTTCAGATATTAACCCAAGGAATGTAATAGAAAAAATGATCTTCAACCTCCAGGACGTTGTCATGCTGAGTTTCCATAATGTCGACATGGATTTTGCTGCACGAGATTCTTTCACAAATACTGCGATCAGTAGCGTTTCTTTTCATAATAACCGCGCGATCAAAAGCCACTGTTACAGTCAAACAAGTAAGTCCTCCACAGGTTTGAGGCAACCCCGACTCACAGCGCAGCAAAGCCTCCAACTAGGAGCACCAAAGCCTCCAACTAGGAGCAGCAAAGCCTCCAACTAGGAGCAACGAAACTACACTTTGTCACGTTGAAATACGTTTTGTGCGAAAACTAGCCCTCAACTGAGGCCGCAAAATCTTTTTCAACAAGCAACAACCAAACTGATCACAGAGCGTTTCATTTGGAAAGATACCAATAAAGACTGTCAGGCTTGGACTCGCGCATGCCTAGCATGCCAACGCTCCAAAGTCCATCGGCACACACGAGCAGCCCTAGGCGAGTTTAAGGTACCCAATCAAAAATTCAAACACCTAAATATTGATATTGTTGGACCCCTACCACCATGTCATGGTTATCGTTATTTATTAACGGCAATAGATCGATTTACCAGGTGGATAGAGGCCACACCCTTAGAGGATCAGTCCGTGGACACTGTCAGCAAAGCACTAATTGGATCATGGTTCGCTCGGTTTGGCATACCGGCAAAGATAACAACAGACCAGGGTCGCCAATCCGAGAGAGAATTATTTCATTCTTTGGGAAAATACCCTGGTTTTCAAAAACATCACACATCAGCTTGTCACCCACAGGCAAAGGGTCTCATCGAGCGACAGCATCGTACACTCAAAACCGCTCTGAAAAGCCATCTTCAAAAATCAACTGCATGGGTAGATGCTCTCCCATTTGTACTTCTTGGGCTTCATTCCGCCATTAAAGAAGACTTGGGGTGTTCATCTGCTCGACTGGTATATGGTTCAGCACTGCACTTGCCGGGCGAATTTTACAATGATTCCGAGAAGACACAACAACACGATTTTTTAAAACAACTTCAAAATTTTGTCAAAGCATTAATACCAACCCCAACAACAACACACGGGACGAAAAGCTTCTTTGTGCCCATGGATCTGAAAACGTGTACACACGTCTTTGTGCAAGACAACGCGACACACACAGGCTTGCAGCCAAGTTACCACGGACCATATGTAGTCAAACGACGCACGGAGAAGATTTTTGATATCGAAATCAACGGAACTGTCAAGAGAATCTCCATTGATCGAATCAAACCAGATTTTATGCTTGAAACAGAGAGGACAACAGCTCATGGCAGCAATGCCGTTTAGGACACCAATGAAGCAAACACCACAGAGACCTCAATGATAACAGGGATCACGAGATCGGGTCAGCAAGTTCATTTTCCCACTAGATATGTCACTATATGTTCAATTTAAACGTTGTCGCTGGGAGGGGAGTGTGTAGCGGCACACTTTTCTTCGAGGGATGGCAACACCTACGAACTAGAACCAAAACTTTTCCAATTGCAGAACCAAAACTGACGCTAAGTTCGCGGCAAAGTAAGTGATTAGAGAGAGACTTCCTCGTAACGTCGACGCCTTTGCACGCGTATGTTCTTCACTACTGTACAAGCTTACGTTAATCTCTGAATCCATATTATCGTATGTATGTAATTAAAGTTCAGTTTATTCGGGACATAATGTTTTGATAATCTGTTTGTGAACCGGCCAATTTTATCAAAATTTCCACGAAACACGCTGATAATCATTTATCTTTCAATGTTAAATTTTCATCCAAGGATCAGCTGTCTCTCAAATCCTCCCCTTTCATTCTCTATTCTTCATCTATCCTTGATTTGGAAGAGCGCTAGGCCACTTTTATTTTAGGACTACACTACTGTCTTTAACTCCGCCCACAAAATCTGTACCCGCTCAAGAATGAGACCATTATATGTAGATAATAAATAAAGATAAATAAACTAGATACTAAAGCGAAGCATATAATCAAACCAGGAATCAAACCACGATATGTAAATAATAAACAAAAACGGCAAATAAACTAGAAATTGAACAGAAGTGTATAATCACTTTCGCAGTCACGAGGAAGCACACACATTCCTTGACGGTTTTCCAGTAATCCTTTTCTACAAAAGCATCCTGGGCGACATGGCAAGTTCGCACATGGCTTGTTCAGAAGGTAAGCCTCGCACGTATTCATGCAGGATGGCATACACGGATAAAACTCATGCTTAGGATGTAAACATATTGGTCCGGGTTCTTAAAAAAAATAACATCTATGTACCGTATACGAAAAACAAAATTTTCAGATTAAAAAAAATTGGTTTATCATATAAATACTGTATTTTTATTTATATTGTTTTAATTACAATACGTTGAATAATTTATGAAAACCGAGTAAAATTAATTTCTTGCAATAAATTAATATTATTACATTAATTAACGTAGTAAGATGTTTCTTTTTGAATGACTTTGAAAAAGGGTTTAAAAATTTATTTTAAATTTAAAACTAATCATAAGAAGAATATGATTTGCATAACTATAAATGGAAATAAAGCTGGATATTAATGCATAGGTTTTAAACAACTAAATGAAATAAGGAAAACAAGGGATAAAATAAGGAATAACCTAATTAGAGGTACGGTCAAGGTGGGACCCATAGGAAGAAAAATACAAGAACATAGGTTAAGATGGCTTGGACATATGGAGCGGAGAAATGAGGAATATGTGGGAAAGGTGATGGGTAAGAGGAAGAGGGGAGGACCACGGCTGAGATGGGAGGACAGAGTGACGGAAGATCTAGAAGATTATAGATGGCGTAGAGAAGAGGCCTTGAATGGAAAATTATGGAAAGGAAGATTAAAAGAGCAGCATAACGCTTACCCCATACAAACATGGGGAAAATGGCAAAGTCGAAGATGTTTCAAACAACTAAGTGCAATTTAGGTGCTTCTGAATTAGAGACTGATGATAAGGTTTTCCCACTTTATTTATTATGATATTACAATGTTTACTGGAATTTTATAGTTATATATTTAGGATATTGTGTAAGTACCTTTCTTGCACTGTTCTTTTGGAATGCATTCTAGCTCGTCGTTTTTGTAATAACCTTTGATGCAGTCACATCCTCTTCGGCATTCTACTTTTATGGGACAACCTTTATCGATGTATTTACAAGATGTACAAGGAGTTGGACAGTTTGATATCTCTTGATATCTGGGACAGGTGATGTCTGAAAGCAGTTGAATAAAATATGCTTTAACAACACACATTTAATTGTAGTATTAACTACATTCTATTCTAAGCAATCACTTCCCGCAGCAATGGTATTGAGTTACAGTATAATTTAATCTCTTTAGAAATTATCTTTTCCATATCTTATATCATCATCATCATCATATTCAACCATTATCTATCCACTGCTGGATGAAGGTCTCTCCAAATGCTTTCCACACAAGTCTATCCTGGGCCATTCGTTTCCACGTCACCCCAACCTGTTTTCTTATTTCATCCACCCATCTAGTTTGAGGACGTTTTCTAGGTCTTCGGTGGTCTCTTGGAATCCAGTTCAGAATTTCTGTTGTCCATCGTTGATCAGTTCTTCTTGCAATATGCCCAGCCCATCGCCATTTCAGCCCTTTTACTTTAACAATGATGTCCTCTACTCTAGTTTGCTCTCTCACCCAAGTGTTTCTTTTTCGATCTCTCCTAGTTATTCCAAGCATGCACCTCTCCATGCTCCTTTGCGTTGTCTGTAACTTTCGTATTGCTCCAACTGTTAGACTCCATGTCTCTGATCCATAAGAGAGGACTGGCAATACACACTGGTTGAAGACCTTTCTTTTTAGACACAAAGGCAATTTCCCCTTCAGGATAAAACTGTTTCTTCCAAATGCACTCCAGCCAAGTTTAATACGTCACATCTTATATACCACTGAGAATTTTACATTAAAAATTAGTGTAAGGCAGCACAGATTGATGATTTTAATCGTATATGTGTCTGTGAGCATTTGCGTGTTGAATTTGGAAATCAGATATTGATAACAAAAGCTTGCGTAAAAACTACAAATGAATTAAAGTTTGCAACGCCAATTACGTCTAAACTTCAAGCAGTTTCAATAGGCCTCATATATAACATACCAAAAATAAGCGGATAGACATAGAGAAATCACATACGTGGATATTTCGGGTATTGTTACTACGTATGTGGTATCCGCTTTAGTTTGTGCAAGAATAGGTAGGATACAAAAATAACGGAAAATAAAGCATTTTTATTGTTTTGGCATTTCGTTGTAAATATATTAAAGTAATGTACAACATTCAATATACAAGACAATTGTTATGAACCTAATTCTCCTTTTCACATATAGCTTTGGTTTTGCTATTTGCGATTTTGCTATTTGCGATTTTGCTATTTGTGATTTTGCTATTCGCGGATTTGTTATTCGCGGTTTCACCATTGGCGGATAGTTCATGAAACGTAACCACCACGAAGAGCGGGGGACGACGGTAATTGTATAATATTTTATGAAAACATTATATTTTAAGCTTTTTTCTCTATTCAAAATATCTATGATTCAGTGGAAATATTTAAATAATAATTATCGTAAATAAATTGTAAAGAAATCATGGCAATGGAAAAGGAAAATATTATTGGTGCAATGAACTGATAGATTTATTTCCATCCCATGTGAGTATTTGTCCTAGTTAAGACATGTAATATGTGGATGTATTGATAAATCATGCATACAACGTTTACTTGCGTGTTTTATCTAAATGGAAAATGATTTGTCAAGGGATAAGATATAAAAAGCTACATTTATTACAAAATATGTAACTAAGTGGGAGGGGGGTGGGGATATAGCTGCGAACCCTCTATAGCTCATTTCCAAAGTTTGGCTGATATCACTGCGAAGATGGCGATATACCACAGAACTGACCTCATTTGATGAAACTTAACATTAATAGAACAATTAAACTTCAATCAAATTAAATAATATAAGGTTGAGGAGCAGTTCAACTGCGTTCCAAATTGAAACTGCTTAGCAGTCTGATAAATGCGAAACGTGGCAAAATGCTAAGGAAGCTAAGGAGGGGTTACACAACTACTTATGCCTAGGTGATATCAACGTCACATGCATACCTGGGCAATAACAACGCCACATGCATAACTAGTCAATAACAACGTCGTGCATACCCAGGCAATAAAAACGTCACATTCATACCTAGACAATAACATTATATGCATACCTAGGCAATAACAACGTCACATTCATACTTAGACAATAACAACGTCACAGGCATAACTCGGCAATAACAATATCACATGAATTACCAGGCGAAATAGCTCTCGTTATAGAATACCTACGTGTAAAGTGTCCAAGACTCTTTCCCCCTATAGTGTCTTTCATGCATTGTGTCCTTCGTACATATTTACCACCGTCGTTTCTATGGTGTTCTATAATGTAATCACAGATTCTTCTGCCCACCACTTTCATATGGCAAAGTGTGCCGATGTATTTACAAGATGTTCAAGGAATACTTATTGTTTTCCTCATTCTTGGAACAAACATCGCATACAGTTGGCAGAATAATACAATACCGTATAAAGTATTCATTAGTGACACAAAGAAAATTACGCACCTTTACTCTTAAATTTAGTTGTACCGTATCTTAAAATATTGAGTGCTAAAATTAATGAAAATTCTCGAATGCAATTTAAAAATTACTTTATCTAAAATTTGGTTATTAAGTTTAATATTTTTTTACCTTAAAAGTTATCTTAAGTACGTCTATATAGCAAGTTATCATTGCTGATATTGTTATATCATCGCGAATTCCGTTCAGTTTCATACAGAGGTACATTACAATATTATTTAAGCATTTAAGTGATGAGGGAAATTTGAGAATGAAATAAAAAACAATAATTAATATTGCTGAAAAATATCACACACACAAATATATATACATATATAACAAATGAAAGCAGAAGATAAAAAACAACTTAAAATTGAACAAAAGTAAGCACCTTCGCACAGATGAGGAGGCACACATTTCCCTTGTCTGTTTCTCAGTAAGCCTCTCCTGCAAAAGCACCCTGGTCGGCATAAGCCTGGACATGGCTTGTTCAGACGATGACTATCGCATGTATTCGTACAGGATGGTATGCATGAGTAAAACTCTTCATCAGGATTTGCGCATCTTCTTTCTGGTTTTGAAAGCGACAGCATTACATGAAATTGTCTTAGGGAAAGTTGTTATATTCTGACATATATTTCATTTTTTCTGACACTGCGAAAAGTCGTGACACTAAGCGGTGTAATACTTAGACACTAACAATAATTGATTTTTAGGTTAAATTACACGCATGGTAGTTTTCTGTCAAAGAAATGGTTACCAACTAGTCAAGGCAGTAGCCAGGATTTAATTTCGTGGGAGGTCAAAAAATTTTACAGCATGTATTGATACAATTATAGCATGTAAGGCCGTACACAAGTCCCATTAAAAATATAGTTGTGGGGAGTGACTGGTCCTTAACATCCCCCCTCTTTGGATACGGGCATGAAACAAGTTGTCATTAACTACAGTCAACCCAATTATCTCTGAAAATTGCCGACTAAGACACAGCCGTAGCCAAACTGGGGCAAGGGGAAAGATCCCCCGAGAATTAATTACCCCTCCTGGAAAATAAAGTTTTTCAAAATAAATTATTTTATAATTATATTTTATATTTTTTTTGTATAAAATTGTACATGAAAATGGAAATTGTTCTTAACGTTAAAAATGTATTCAAAATAGATTTTTGAGGTAGATCTTGTATACATCACGTATTTTGCAGAGGTTTGAATTTACATCTACTCTATAATAATAAGGGAAATTATAAATTTTAGTATACCTCTGTAAGTTTTTAATGCAAAATTTAAGTTAAGAAATTTATTCATTAATGTTAAATATATTAGTCTGCTTAGATATTTAGTGATATTGAATATATTAATAAAATACATCAAAATATTAAAGAACTTTAAGCCCCCTGTAACTTAAAAAGCTCCCCCTGTGACAAGGTTCCTGCTACGTGCCTGAACTAAGATAACATCCTCTCCTTTTTATTTTCCTATATTTTTAACTAACGAATTGATTATACTTTCCAAACTCTATGAAAGTCATCTGGGATTTACTGAGGTATGCGATTTTGGTGTTCATTAAGTTCGTTTGTTTTTTGGTTTTACGGCTCAAAGACTACAGTGGTCATGCTGCGCCGGGACCTACAGTTTTCCGAGGAATCCGAACCTCTTAAGGCCTGGGGAACCAAACCCCGGACTACAGTGAGCAGTGCGATCTTTTATGAGATCTCTGAGTAAGCGTTCTTTTTGCACTGCTGGGAGTCGAACCCGGATTAGCCGCGCAATAGGAGAACGCGTTACCACACTGCGCCACCGCAGGGCGTGTTCATTAAGTGTTTCAATCAAAATATTCTGCTTTCATTGTGTTTGTGGATGTAACTTTATTTTTAAAATCTGTACTTAGTGGCTTGCTAAGTATCAACAGCCGCTATTGGGGGCTGTCGATACTTGGCCTCCCTGAATAGAGATCCCGTAACTACAATTACATCAATTTTTATGTTAAAAAAATAATATTCTATTAATATTTTCATAATTCTGTTATTAAACGTTAATTACTTTTTATATAATTTGTGCTTCATAATCATATACTAAAATATATTTACGCATTAATTTCGAGTATTAAATTTGATTAGGTTCTTATTTATCGAATATACATTTAGATTACTATTGTTTGTTTATCCTATTATTAAAGTTTTCTTTTTTGAAGAATTTTTCCATATAATTTTTATTTATATTCACAACACAAGAAGCATCGAAGCTGTCTTTTATTCTATATCAGTATTTTCCAAATTTTTTCAAGCCGCGACCCATTTTTGTAGTAACTAGGTAATCTGCGGCCCACTTTTATAACATCCAAGTAATCCACGACCCACCCTCTGTCCGTCGCCGCCGCCACATTTGCATAATGACAGCACTTTTATTACAGAGTAAACACATTAAATATAAAAGTATGTTACATTAATTATGCATATTACAGTATGCATATTATATTAATTAAATATATTAATGTATATTATAGATATAAAGTTAACAACCATTAATTGATTGGTTGGTTGCATTTTTATGGCACAAGGACAGCAAGGGTCATTCTGCGCCAAATAAGACAACGATTAGTAGAATATTGCAATGTGTGTAGCCATGTTGAAATATAAAAGCGTTGGAAACATTTGGTATGAAATTCTTTATAAAAATAATTGCAACTGAAAGTAATATACGAAACCCCAGAAACCTGTTCCGCGACACACACACGGGTTGAGACCACTGTTCCCCTAAAGTTTTATTCCGTCATGTTGTTATTTAATTAATTAAATTTTCTCATTTCATAAATTATCATCCAATTATGATTTTATTAAGTTTAGTAATGGAATGGCTGAAAGAGTCAATGATACATATAAACTATAACTGATGGTATTTTCGCAATTTTATGTTATTTTTATCTATTTATATATTTTTAACAGTCAGTTACTATCTATTGGAAATGGGTTTCAACACAGATATTATTTTCTCTCAAACTTACTGTCATCGCATTCTCTTTCTGGAACACAAACTCCTCTCTCGTTTTTGTAGAACCTTGGTTTACAGTCACATCCGGGAACACAGTCGTAAAAAATGGCACAGTCTTTACGTTCCGAACATTTGTTGCATAGCCGTACGCAATTAGTGTAAATTTCGTTAATACCGCAATTTTCTAAAATGGAGTTGTTCTATTTTAAAATAATGAAAGTGAAGACGGACAATTATACAACGAAAAAAGAAAATTAAGTGAAAAATATTCACAATGTTTTCGTACATTTTGGTAAGTTATTTAAAGAAAATAGGTTTGAATATTTGCAGAAAAGGTACGTTTGTAATCACATTTGCTTTCACCATAAAAAAATCACAGCTCAGGCAACGTTTGAATGCATTATATGAAACAACAAGAACACACTGTCCACGTTTCTCGGGAAGTTCACAAGATATTAAAATGCAACAACTGAAGCTCGTGGTTCTTACCATAAATAAACTATTATTTTTTATTCTAGTTAAATATACTATTATTTAGTTATAGTTATTTAGTTATAGTTTCCACTGGTATGTGTTTATAAGCTATTCAGCATTTGTTACAAAAATACTGACGCTACTACACAACTGTTGTGTCTAGTTCTTATTGTCAAGTCATAGTTAGGTATATTATATATTAATGTGCCATTATCTTTAAGGATATTTCTTAATTTATTAAAATAATATTCTATATATTATTTAACATATATGAAATTAAATATTTTAATAAACTAATATTATAAATTTTTATTTTATTAACATCCTCCTTATGGGCTTGTAATTTCGTGAAATATAAATTAGACTCATAGCATAAATATATAAAATATAAAGAGGATTTTACATAAAGTTGGAAATAATAATGAGAGATATTCAAACTTCATACAAGTGCAGTTTTTGTGCTCTGGTATTCCGTTGATACTCTCTGATTTCGTCAGAAAATCCTTTCAGACTGCTAAGATTTTGTGATGAAAGCAGAAGGTATCTCCGCTGAAGTAATTGTAACAATGACGTATCAGCGAAAAAAATTTCATGTGAATTTCGATTTAAATATATCGTTTCACAATGCACCACTCATTTATTCATATATTTAAACAAGTCAATTTAATGTAAACGCTTTCTTCAATTTATTTTTTTTCATTTTAATGCATTTTCACGCCTCCTACCCGAGTCAAATGGATTTAAAGTGACGTTACGATATTTGTAAAATATATTAGGTTTTAATTTTTAAGTTACTGGGTTGTCCGAAAAGTGCCTTTTGTTTTATAGTAAAGTGGCTTTAGTTGCGCGAACAACATTAATATTTAATATTTTCACGTAGACTTTCACAGCGCATTATAACAATCAACAACGAATTTTTAGGTAGTCAGCTGTGTAGCAAAATTTTCCAAAGATATCTTAGTGAGTTTTGATGTTGTTTCATTATTTACCACAATATTCCTATTCCGGACACCATCATAATTCTTAAAAACTTATTCAATGATGATATATAGTTAAATTATTTGACATTTGCCTCGAGGGAGTAGCCATTTCACCTGGAACAACAAATTCTATGAGCAAATGGATGGCGTAGCTATGGGGAGTCCTTTAAGTTCCTCTATAGCTAATCTTTTCATGGAAGCATTTGAATAGTTAGCGATATCAAATGCACCATTAAAACCCACTAAATGGCTTAGATATGTGGATGATGCTTTTGGGATTTGGCCTCATGGAAGAGAAAAGTTACAAGAATGTTTAATACATATCAATAACATCCACCAACAAATTAAGTTTACCATGGAGGTTGAATGTGATAATAGACTGCCATTTCTTGACGTTTTAGTCATTAAGCAAAGAAACAATAACTTACTTTTTTCAGTTTACAGGAATCCTACGCATACAAACAGATACCTTCATGCTACATCGCACCATCACCCTTCCCAAAAACGGTCATTGATACATTGTTCAAACGAGACAATATTATTTGCAGTAACAAAACAGTTTTACAGAATGAACTCAATTTTCTTAGTGACATTTTGGAAGAAAATGGTTACAATCAACATTATATTCACAAGTGTTCAAGTCCAAAACTGAAGCCCATTTTTCATACCTAATTCCTGATCATATTCCTTTTAAAAGAAATGAGCATAAAGCCTTCCTGCCATTTATAAGCAATATCACTGACCGTATTGGCCGTTTACTTTTGAGACAATATCGATACAGTATTTATTCCAAAAAACAAGATTTTTAATTTCCTACGTTCTGCTAAAGAACCTGTGGATCCATACAAAATTCCTGTTGTATATCCCATCCAAATTCCTTGTTTTTGTGGACAGTTATACATCGGGCAAGCAGGTCGATCCACTGCGTGCCGAAAACGGGAGCATGAAAGCCTCGTGAGGAATAAACAGATAACAAAATCGGAAGTAGCAGAACATTCAATTTTAAATAACCATTTAATCCTTTTTGACCATACTAAAGTTCTCGCAAAATCAACTAATTTTTGGCCCAGATTATACAGAGAAGCAATAGGGATCATCAAGCATCCTAATAATTTTAATAGAGACGATGCAAAAACCATTCCCGTTGCTTGGCTACCCATTCTAACAAAACTGTAACGTGTAAATGTCAGTTTTTATTTTTCGATTTCATTTCCTTCTGTTTTGGCTTTTATATTCGTCTCTAAAATTTCATAATAATTTATTTCAACGTATTTATACTGTTTCCGCAACTTATGTATATTCTACAATTTTCTCAAAAGTTTTTCATGTAATTTAACCTCTTCTGATGATGATTCGCACAGCTCGAATCGAAACGTAAAGTTTTAGCAATAAATAATCGTTTTGCTATACAGCTGACTACCTGAAAATTTGTTGTTGATTAATGTTTATATTATTTTAAACGATTGAATGCATTGTGGCTACTGGCATATCAACATGTGTTTTAAGTAAAATTTATTAAAATCTTCGAATGTTTACGTTGGCATTTTACATTGAAGGTTGGAAGATACAAATCAACATTTTCACCACATTTAACTGTTTTATTTCTGAAAAGATAAAAGAGCTGCAGATGCACACAAAAAGATTTATGCTGTATATAGTGATAATGCACTAATAAAACGCGTATGACTAATGGTTTACAAAATTTGGTTCTCAGTAATTTTCAGTTCAAGGTGTACCACATACTGGTAGACTAACTAAGAGTGATGATAATAATTTAAAAGCTCTCATTAAATCTGATAGTCACATAACTGTATGTGAGCTTGCTGAGAGTATAAATTTATCCGAAATAAACATTGACGAAAATTTGAAAAAGATTAGTTACAAAAAAAAAAAAGCTTCACGTTTGAATTTCACATTCATTTAAAGAAATTCGTTTAATACAACGCAGGGATTTGATTTTAAAATGCAGCCGAAATTATCCATTTTTGCAACGAATGATAACTGGTGATAAGAAATGGATTATATTATACACTGGTGTGCAAAAATTAAGGACGGGACAGTTTTTGCATGTAATGTCGCACTCTAATGTTTCAAATGGGTACAAAGCATACCATAATATTTCCAAGATGTAAGATTAAGGAAAATGTGGACGATACTGACCAAGAAAGGAATCCAAAGGATACAAAGGACTTTTATTCAAAAGTGGGCTTTCAGCACAGGAGGACAGAAGACAGAAACGTCCATGTGACAGGCAAGAAAAACAGTTTTCAGTCGGGGATATGATCACCCTTGACTGCGATGCAGGAAGTGAATCGTCTGTTCATGCCTTAACACGAGGTTGTCAATTTGAGCATTTGAGTCATCATGGCCCATTCTCTGTAGAGCTTCAATCGCATCCGGAAAGAGAGCTCTGTAACTAGCATCGCTACTGCCTTTCCATTGCCCAAGCAAATCGTTTTATGGTCCTTACTGTATAAAATAAATTATGAATAAAGCATTACTATTATTATTACTATTATCGCAGTTGTGAAATCGTTGATGGTGGATCGTAACGTGCTGCCAGGCATCTCCCGAGAACATTCCACACGTGTTCTATTAGATTCAGGTCCGGAGACCGTGCGGGCCATTCCATACGATGAATATCTTCACTCTCTGACAGCTCAGCGACAGCAGCTGTACGATAAGGTGTAGTGTTGTTATCCATGAAAATGGAGTCCGGTCCCACAGCACCCCGGAAAAGATGGACATTAGGAAAGAACTTCGGTACACTAGTGGTCACCAGTGACTGAACTTCCTTGGAAGATGTGGAGCTCCGTACGGCCATCAAGCATTATGTCCCCCCGAATGAGAAATCCGCCACCTCCAAACTGGTCCCTTTTGACAATAGTGCAGGGGTAATTGCGTGTTCCCTGCTCTTCCCAGATGTATTGCCGTCCAGAATCGCTAATGAGACTAAATCGACTATCATCCGTAAACAGCACTCGACCCCATTGTTAAGCTCTTCATTGTTTGTGTTCATGGCACTATAGAAAACGCCGTCCTCGATGGGTAGGCATCAATGGCACACACCATACTGGTTGCAGAGCGAATAAACCACCTGTGTGCAGTCTCCTAGCCACGGTACAACTCGATAGCAGCCATCCAGT
>QLNU02014176.1:461995-474813 GCA_006491805.2 Dysdera silvatica
TCCCATTGGTATTTTCTTTTCTGCTCAGCATTTTCTAAGTTTTTGAAACATTCATCGACCCTCTTCTTTTTCTGCCTTTAGGTACCCATGACGTTTCTTACATCGAAATTTCAATAATCCGAAATTGCGATATTAAGTTGCGGTACGTAAAATTTCATATAATGCTTTCGTAGCGTGACTGGTCATTTATTTCCGCGCACGTCAAGTGGTTAATGATAGCCTGACGCGGCGAATAACCAACTGATGATTTACAGTCATTACTTTCCCTTCTTGAAGGAACTACTCGAAAAATAATAGTAGAAAAACATACCACTTACCAGGAGGACAATAAGCCTCGGGTACACAGATACCAGCTTCGTTCCGAAAGTAACCGGGAATACAGTTACAACCTTCGTTACATGATTCTAAATGGCAAGCACCACGAACTCGACAATCATCGCAAGTAACTTTGCATTCGGAATACTCTTCATTTACCGGACAGTTATAGGCTACGGAAAGAATAATTATTCATTAAGAAAGAGTAAGTCTCTTTGAATAATTATAGCTTTAGTGAAATCGGTTTAACAGAAATTTAAATCCTTTTAGCAAATGTTACTACGTAAATAATTCATGAAAGAACTAATGTCACACTGCATTTAAAAATAAAATTGGAGTGAATAATATTGCACTTAATATCTAATATGAAATATAATTTATTGTCAACCATAATTTATCATAAGTTTCAGATTTAGTATGATTTAATGGACAATTAATATTGGTTTAAACTGGCGAAAACGTTGGACATACGCACAACGTGTCTTTTCTTTCAATTTTTGTAAGCAGGATTTAGAAAACAGATTAAATGAAATAGGCGTTATTTTAATAAACGTTGGGATTATTCATATTAGAAATTCAAAAATTTTACTGTCTTTTACTGAATTTTAAAATGATAACATACGAATTTTGTATTAAAAATTAAAGCCGTGGCACAAATTGAACAAAAATCTCGCAGAAGAGAGCTACTTACTGAAATATGGCTAAATCTCATTGCGAAAATTGAATACTATAAATAATAAAAACGTGGATATATGAGGAGGATTCTGTGTATGCCTTTAGTATCTCTTCGTGGCAAATGAGGGTTATTTTCTAAATTAAATCACAATCAATGCATATGTAGCATCCGCATAACCGGTTGTTTCAACATATTCGGAAATGCGGATAAAATACCATGACTTCATCTACAATCGTCCTCAGAATGTCCTCCTGATACCTTAATTAAGTCTTTTCTTGGACGTTCAGGTCCCAGAATGTGTCAAAACATGTCCAAAATACGTCTATGTGGACGCGTGTCGAACGCTTTGAATACGAATCTGGACATTCGACCGTTTTAAGAGAGTTTAGCAACGCCTTCGATCCCTTTTATTGATGTAGCCATACATCTGTAGTAAACCGTTCTTTTCCTGTTCTCAGGATGCCTTGAGGACCCTTGTTTACCATCTGGAATGATAAGCAATGCTTGATACGCACGTGGCCAACTAGTTTATACGTCCTTCAGTGGTTTAATGGTAGCGCGTTTGGCTGCCTTGCGAACACTCCGGATTTGAGTCTTGCAGATACATAACACTTGCTGATTTTTACTGCAGATCGGTGGTTCGGGGTTTTCTTTGCTGAAAACGGAAGAAGTCCCGATTCCTCGAAAAACAACAAGTCTTAAAAGCATGACCGTAGATTCCCTTGCATCACGAAGTCTAAACATTCCTGTCGATTTTTCCTTAGATTATCGGTTAAGAAAGTAAGAAGTACAGAAAGACTTAATTCGTTACCTTCTACTGTTTCATAAGAACAGAATAAAAATATATCATTATAAAGCTAAAAATACCGTTTTTCATTTACATTAGACTTAATTAAAGTAAAATTGAATTTTCAGTGCAGGATGTTGGTTTTTCAATTGACTAAAATTCGTCAGCATACTTGCCTTTAACATTTAAAACTACATTTCATAACACCATGAATTCCTTCGAAAATTTCTACAAAGTGCTGCATTGAGTTCTTACGTTTACGTCTTCGCTTATTTTGGACACAATAATTTCTCTTAATAATGCCGTTCTAATTCCTATTTAACGATGATTAGTACTGAATGGATGGTACTGGATAGGTTCCGATCCCAGCAAATACAGTAGAACCAGCTTAAAGTAACTACGTATGGGGGGTGATACTGCAAAGGTCACGATAGACAGGTGGTCACTAGACAAGACAGACTTTGGTATAGGCATGAGAAAGCCTGTATCAGTTCTCTTTCATAAAAAGTGGCCATTTTATTCAGGTGGCCAATTTATTAACGTGGTCACTTTACCAGGTTTCACTGTATTTCATGGAATTAAATATTTTGCGATTAGAGTCTTTTTCTGTTCATCGACGTTTTTGCTCTTTCCCCTGGAAGAAGAATGAAGAGAATGGACAATGAAGGATAAATGAGAATGGATGAACGAAGGATAAATGGGAATGGATGAAGGATGGGTGAATGAGAATAGATGAATGAAGGATGAATGAGAATGGATGAATGAAGGATGAATGAGAATGGATGAAGGAAGGGAATGAAGGTAGAATGGAATAGATTACTGTATACAATTTTTTCCAGTTTGATGATTATAGTTAATCGAAAGATTTTCTTTAATGATGTCTTATTTTATCATTTTTAATCACAGTGAAATGCATGTTTTTACCCCCCCCATTAACAAATCTTAATAATAATGTTCCATAGACAGATCAATAAAATATTTTATTATCATAATTCTAAAATTATATTATCCTAAGCGAAAATTGTTCAGTTCGGTTTTGGAAATTTTAGTCCAGCAAGTTTCTCTATTCGTGAAAATCTAGTAAAGTTGTCTTATACAGACTTGAAAAATAGCGATTTTAAAAATACTATAATCGGAGGTTAAACTAAAACGTCTACATATATTAACATAAACTTGATATTCAAATATCTTTATTTCTGGAAAATTCCAAAGATACTAATAAACATTTAATGTTCGTCCTTTTCGTAATTATTATATTTTATGATTTATAACTAACTGAGAAAAAGTTTAAAATATTTTGAAGAACTTTTGTATTTGAAATTAATTGCAGAAAATTAGTAATGCTGCATAATTTTGATTTTTTCTTTATTCTATGTAAAAAACAGCTTGCATTTAAATATCACGTATTTAATGATTGAATAACACTTACCCTGACATAATTCTTCTGGGACACACTCGCCTTTAGGATTTCTGTAGAAGCCATAGACACAATCGCAGCCAGGATAACAATCATATTGATAACAATTACCTTTTGTCACGCAATCATTACAACTGATGACACATTCGGTATAAATTTCATTTACTGGACACAAAGGTTGTTGACCTGCATTAGTTCAAAAGCTTATGACAGACAGGAAGAAATCGCATTAATATAATCACTTTTTATCCTACAATTTTTCACCTGATGACATATTCGGAATAAATTTCATTTACTGGACACAAAGGTTGTTGACCTGCATTAGTTCAAAAGCTTATGACAGACAGGAAGAAATCGCATTAATATAATCACTTTTTATCCTACAATTTTTCACCTGATGACATATTCGGAATAAATTTCATTTACTTGGTATAAAGTTTGTGGACTGGTATTAGATCAAAACTGATCACAACCAGGCTAAAAAACGTATAAATATAATTATTTTTGTCGCGCAATCAGTTACAAATTGATGGCATATTCGGTATAAATTTTATTTACTGGACAAGAAGGCTATGAATCTGCGTTATACCATAAGTTTATGACAGCCAGCCTAAAACACATATTCACATAATTATTTTTGTCGCAGAATCAGTTACAACTGATGACATATTCGGTATAAATTTTATTTACTGGACAAGAAGTCTATGAATCTGCGTTATACCATAAGTTTATGACAGCCAAGATAAAAAAAAAAACTTAATACATTTATTTTTGTCGCGTAATTGTTACAATTGATGACATATTCGGTATAAATTTTATTTACTGGACACAAAGTTTCTGAGGCTGCAGTAGATCAAAAGCGTATCACATCCGGGACAAAAACGTATTAATACAATTATTCTTTATCGAGCAATCGTTACAACTGATGGCACATTTGGTATAAATTTCACTAACTGGATACGCAGGTTCTGGATTTGCATAAGGTTAGAAGATTATCACAGTCAGGATAGCAAAAGTAACTGATACGATTAATTTTTATCACGTAATTGTTTCAAATGGTGGCAAATTCGGCATAAATTTTATTTACTTGTAAGATATTATTACCCTTCACAGGGATAACACAATTGCCAAATATTGGTCAACACACAAAGCCATCGGGGCGAGATTTTTGTGAGTTTTTCGTGGGGAATTGTTTTACCACACATAACTTTGACATACACGTATTATTAGCTCAAACTAGAAATATTTGTTGTTTAGGAGAAAAAAAAAAGACGCCGTCTTTATCCTGGATTCGAACCAGGGTCCTTGCATTGAGCCTGCGGTGTCTTGACCTACTAGACGAACGAGGACAAGAACAAACGCTTTTTTCTCCATATATTAAGTTGTAAGATATTATTACCCTTCACAGGGATAACACAATTGCCAAATATTGGTCAACACACAAAGCCACTGGGATGAGATTTTTGTGAGTTTTTCGTGGAGGATTTTTTATTACAAATAAATTTGACACCCACGTATTAGTAGCTCAAACTAGAGCTATTTTTGCTTTGGAGAAAAAGAGACGTTGTCCTCATCCCGGATTCGAACCATTATTTACTTGATAGAGGTTTCTTGACCTACAATAAGTCAAAAGTTTATAATACGGTGAAATAATTTTTATTAAACTATTTAGGTGTTAAAAGGAATACGAATATTTTGAAGCTATAAACTGCAATTTTATAATAAATTTTCTGATTTTTGAGAATAATATATATGAAATTTCTATACACTAGTTTCTTTCATCTTTTATTCAAAAATAATACATACATTATAAAGTATATTCATGTATAGTAGTAATAATATAGGAGATTTTATTTTTGATAGAACATTTTTGTTCGGTTGTAGAATAAATCCTGGTTTGAAACTTATTTGGCACATACAGAGCCATAGCCAGTCTGAGGATAGAGGGGCTGAGCCCCCTGGTAATATAGTCAGTCCTGGAAAATAGTTTTTCTCAAAATAAATGACTTATTTTAAAATTTTATTTTAAGACTTTTGCTTTGTATGAAACTGCACATGACAATGGAAATTATTCTTTGAAGTTCAAAATGTATTCAAAATAGCTTTTTGTGGTGCATTTTGTGTACATGATGTTTTTCACAGAGATTTGAATTTTCATCTGCTTTTGAATACGAATAAGGGAGTTACTGAGAGGTATACTAAAGTTTATAAGTTTTGAAGGAAAATTTCAAGTTAGGAAATTTGTTCGTTAATGTTAAAGATGTCAGTTTGCTTATACATTAGGTATTATTAAATATATTAATAATAAGAAACATCAAAACGTTTAAGAATTTTAAGCCCCTTCTTTAACAAGGGTATAGCTACGGGACTGGGCACACATACATGTCCGGATATATTCCTTCACATAAATGCAGCGGATTTTACAATTCCTGAATTATAGATAAAAGTAGTTCGCAGAAGCAAATTTATTTAAAGCAATGCTCTAATTTGTTTTATGCTAACGGATAAAAACTTAAAAGAAAACTGCTATAGAATTTCACTGTTTTGTATATAATTCAAATTGTATATAATTCAAACTGTATATAATTTAAATTGTATATAATTCAATTGAAAGTTGTTTTTTGCAATAATTCCTCAAAGCAAGGATTTATAGATACGTTATAAAGGGAAATTGATTTTAAACTTTTGAATTGAAATTGATTTCAGAAAATTTTGAATAGAACTGGCCGCGGAAAGAGGCTTGTTTCTTTAAAAAATGGCCTATCTTGACACAAAGACTAATTCTTTGGGGAATGAGATAGATGGCGAGAATCAACAGGGTATAAATTTGATATGAAGAAGATGAACTGTTTCTTTTGACGTATCGAGTCGTATTTAGTGTTTTTTGCTGAATTTAGTAACTGACATATATTTTCACACGTGTTTCACTAAAACATAAAAGCAAGGTTGTCTTGAACATTACTAAACACGCAGCTTGTTAATCTATTGATTTCGAATTGGTAGTTAAATTGTAATGCCAGAATTAAAAAAAAGTAGCATAGTTTATTTTTATAGACTATAATTTTAAAGTTTATTTTATATGTAGAATAAGCCCAAATAGATTTATTTACACCTTTGCGGAATTTAAAAAAAAAATTACAAATGCGGATAAATTGATCCTAACTATAAAAACATGTATAACATTTGAATAATGAGTTCAATATTTTCGTAACGGCTGCTAATATTATGAAGCAATTTTCTATTTAAATTTACAAAACAGTTAACATGAAACGTTAATTACCTGGATATCCAACAACACCTTTCAATAACGTTAAACTAACTGTGAATAATATCGGCGGAAGATAGTATGCCATTTTGCCATTGATTCTTTGTCCAGATTGACTTTGGGTATGCAATAATGCTAACTAAACTGCAAACGGAATGGAATCCTGTACAAATCATAGTTTGTGAAATTTGACAATTCCTATCTTCTCTTCTCTTCACGTGTGAATATAATACATTCTGCTGATGTACCATTTCAAACGTTTGTCGTTCGGTAGACGCTGAAATCAGCCATTGTGTTGATATTGTATTACAGCCAGAGAAAGGGGAACGTAACTAGAATAAAGCTGAGTAGTTAGCTTTTGACTACAGTCAAATGAATAGGTCAGCAAATTATAGATGTTTCGTTATTTTAAATAAGCAAAAAAATTTTTTAAATTAAAATAACATTTTGTATATTATGGAGTTTTTCTGAATTCAATTTTGGTCTAATTTTCTTTGCATTAGTTTTTATTTTTATTTTTTTGCATTTTTTCAATTATTTATTTAATCATTATTATTATTATTGTTTTTCTTTTCTACATTCTACATTTTTTAAACTTGTACACCATCCATATAAATGGAGTGCTTATAAAATAATTTGTCACATTCTTCATGTCCAAACCACATTTATTTCAATGTAATTATTGTGTATTAGGAAATTGTTTTTTATTGTCAAAAAAAAAAACATGTGTTAGTTATATGTGTATTCTCTGATATCCAACTAATTTTAAATAGAATGCATTATTTGATATAAATGGGCTGAATTATATGGAGGATTCATTAGAAAAATATTGACGCTTTGCACATGCACGACGTTTGTTTTTTAAAAAATTCAGTAATGTGTGTATGTGTGTGTGTGTGCGTTTTCAACGTATTTATATTCACATATAAACACAATAAAAGACAAGGAATCCTTAATTGCTGAAAGGTTTACTTATACCATTTAACATTAACAATAACACGCAGTTTCATAATTTTTAATCTTCATTTTTTTTTGTGGGGACAGGGTTGCTTTTCACAATATTTGGGAAGTATACAATCCCCATTATCATTTCTTACAAGTCCTTCAACGCAACCACAACCAGGCACGCATTTCTGATTCTGGCATCCATGCTTCTCGTTATAGGTCTTGCACGTATGTCTGCAGACGGGCTTGCATTCGTAGTACTTTTCCAAAAACTTGCATGTTTCTACAAGAGAAAAAAAAGTTGCATATCAAGTATGTGGCATACAGTGTGCAAGGAAGATTATAATAATACTGAACGTATATTTAATTTCTTTCAGACCATATATTACGTATAAATACCATAATTTTATATACACAAATACATTTACACAACCAATGTTTCAAATTATACACACTACCATCAATCAAAAATGTCATTAAAGTGAATCTCTTTTAAGCTATTCAGAGTTCAACACATTTTATTTAGGCATAGGCATTAATTGGTTGGGAAAGTAACAATTATGAAATACTTCTGCCTGTAGATGGCGCTACCTATTTATTGTTTTGAGTTTTTACGAAACAAAGACGGATTAAAAAATTGAGATGACAAAAATTGAAATGAAACAAAGCAACCTGAACAGTATGATTGATATCTAGGCCTGTTTAGGGAGGTTAAAACACCCCCAAAAAGTCAATTTTACCCCTTAAGGATCTTAAATTAAAATAAAGTTTTAATCCCCCTTTTTTTAAGTTTAATTCTAAATAATTATTGTTTCCAGCGTCATCATCTGCTATTGTTTGTTTTTGGTTCAGAACTAACCTTGTTTAACGTCCCAATTTTATGAAGCACAAAACGCAGGTACGCCGGCCACTCGGGCACTATCAATTTATTTTGGAAAGTTAAAAGCAAGCAGTAACCGTAACCCGGTTAGTGTGTAAATAAACATCATATTTTGACAGGTGATCGTTGAACTATGAACCTCTATTTTCTGTCTATTCCTGTCCTTCCTGTTGGTTTTTGCCGATTCTAGTTTTATTTTTTCTTTAAAGTTTGTGCCGTTCGCATTTTTATTGCTTTGTGGTCCTAAATATGGCGTTAAATTATATCTGTTTTTTGGCTGTAAAGTGACTGTAAATTACATGTTGTGAAATTTCAGGTTTGTAATTATCGTGATTTTGTGATGTGTTTGAAGATTTAAATTGTCAATGCAATCATAAAGTTATGATAACATTATAATAACACAATCATAAAGCATTATTTCGATATGGATTTATTAGTTCAAGTTCTAGTGGCTGTTGGCCAGAACAGTAGAGATACTGTAAACACAGGGTCTGAATTAAGTATGGTAGGAGAAAAACAGCAGCCAGTATTCGAGGACCAAATGAATGATCAGGTTGAAACAAGCACGACCATGAATATTATTGTTGATAACCCTAATAAAGTCACTCTCATGCTTATTACAATCAGGAGTAGTACAGAGGAACGCAGTGAACGACTTCCATAAGTAATAAAGTGGAATAATCCGCCAAAAAGACAGTGAGACAAAGATACCAGACCAGGCCTTAAACGTATAAAGCAGCTCAGAACATTGTATCCCCGGTAAATTACTTGTGGTGGCTAAAGAAATCCCATCGCCGAATTTGCATTCCAGAACGAGGAACTCTAAAAGAAGACTAAAGCACTCTTCTGGCTCTGCACCCCTATTAAGATTGGAAATACCCCCCAAAACAAGATTAATAGATATCGCACTAGTCCTGAGAAACGCCGTGACCAACAATTTTCTAAGGGACTTGAATCTCTGCTGCTAAGGTAAACAAACCCCGGACTATGGCGGGAAAAAGAATGGCACGAGTTTTGTGATAATATTGGGAATCGGAATCAATGGCGGATTTACCAATAGACTAAGCAGCTTAAAGCCTACGGCGGAAAATTTTCGACAAGTTTGCAATGGCCGAAACTATTTGGTGACCAACTGAATTACTAATTTTGATTTGTTTTGTTCAAAGACATAACTAGGCATTGGCGAAAGGACAGCTGCCATGGGCTCAGTCTTGAGAGGGGCTCAAAAGGCGCCAAATTCGCGAATCATTGTGAAAAGGCGAATTTGAAATAAGCGCCAAGGGTGTCAAATTAAGAACTTGACAAACGCCCCTTTATAGTTGCGTTTACATTATTTCTCTATAGTCACGTTTGGTAAGATTTAGGCGGCAAAATATGTCAGCTTACAGGCGGCAAAATATGTCAGCTTACAGGCGACGAAATATGTCAGAGCCCATGACCGCCCCCCGAATTATATGCAAGAGTTTAATTTAGTAAGAATTGAGAAGGGTGCTTTTTAACACTAGAACCGCGGCTGCGGTCATTTTAACCGTCCTTGAATGTGCTTTAAAAAATTATAAATAAATATAATTTTGTTTTCATTTCAACAATACTAACGTATTTAGGTTAAATCCTAATAATATTCATTTAATGTTTTCAATAATTGGGTTAATTTTAGCAATTAAATAAAATTTTTAGTACATATTTTCTTTCAGAAAACTATTATTTACGGAAAAAAAAATCTTTAATATCATAACGTCAACTAAAATTAACCTTAAGTCATTTGCGGATCCAAAGTGGGGCGACGGGATGATCGCCCCCCCTTTAGCCTGGGTTATATCACGAAATTAAAAGGATTTTTAAATTTACAGTCATAAAATTGCAAAAAAGGAAAAAAAAAATGTAGAAGTAAAATTTCAGCTGTTATCAATTTTTAGTTACGTAAACCGGGACAGAAATTAAAATTAATGGCAAAAATTTTAAGCAAACAAAAGCTATGTACAATTTTTCAAGGTTGTTATTTGACATCGATTACAACTAACGTTTCCCAGCGTTCTCATCCGTTGCAATTATTTTGCACGTGGTTTATATTTGGTAGCGCGGAATACAATTATTTTTCAGGGCTATCCGTTTTATATTACATTCCTCTAGATTTCATGAATTGATATAATAACGTTAATAATTAACAACTAACGTTGATAATTAATAATTAACGTTAAGAATTAATAATTAACATTAATAATTGATTAATAACTTTTCTAATGTATCTAATTCATTCATGCATGTAAATAAACTGATTGATTGATAATGAAGCCAGGTTATCTTGTTTCACATATTGAAATTCAATCAGAAAAAAAAAAAAAATCTGAGTAATTACACATTGTTCGCCTAATTCTTATACATTATATATATATATATATATATATATACCATATTTATTATCATTGCATTATACATCACATTGTTCTTGTTAATTAATTAATTATTATAATTACTTACACAAAAACGACAATACGGTCAAATTGACGGCTTTCGCGGTTCTAGGTATATATGCTTATAATTACGGTTCTCCGTAACATATTTTTTTTTAAAACTTTACACAGGAAAAAACTTTACACATTAGGAACATATTTTAGGAAAAGTCAAGAATTTCTAGCTTTCAAACACGAAAGGTTTAAAAGATATTTGAGTTTAAACTTCACAAGTGGTCAATTTGACCGCAGCCGCGGTTCTAGTGTTGAACAATGGGAGCGAGTTTAATGATTGCAAGTTTGAGGGAAGACTCGAGGAAGAGGAATTGTGCAAGGGTTTCATTGGGAAGGGTGGCCGCCGGAGGCGGCGCTGTAATCCCAGTTGAGGGAAGAGAGTTCTACACTAGGGCCAAAGCAGCCAATTCGCGCCAGCCCAAGATCAGTTCTTGAAAAATCTGGTACAAAGTTAGTAGCGTTTCGCCAAGATATGGATGTGCTGAAGATTTTATAACATTGAACATAAATGTTGAGATTTTAAAAATGAGAAGTTTATCGATCAGAAGAATGTGGAAGTGTCTAGCAACATCCAAATAATGGGAGGCAGAAATGGGGTTGGGGACAAGACGGAAGTACTTTTTTTGAAGTGAGGTTAAACGCTGTAGGTTTGATTTCGATACGAGCATGACAGACGATATACTTGTTATTAGGGGCCTTATCGAATATTACTTACATTTCCATTTAATTTCTACATATGAATAGGAGAGGGTATATTTGATAAAGTTTTACGCAACAATTTGAGTTTCATTGAGCCTAGCCTAGATTACCAGGTATACAGGGGAGCCTACGATTATGTTGTTTATCTCCGGTGGTGGAGGTGGGAAAAGACGTACGTGGAAAATTCGGAAGAAGAAATGTTGGAGAGAATCTAGGAAGGCCGAAGTTAAAATTTAGTAAGTTGGCAAAAAGAACACTGGACATTAGTGTAGCCAACTAAGAATTCCGAAAAGGATTAAGTAATTTTGAGGACTTTGTAGCGAAAAACAACGGTGAAATATATTTCGGGAGAAATTTTGAAGTCTGGACGTGAGGAAAGGAAAAAATGAGGTCGGAAGCGCCGGTGGTGGTTTGTGCAAGGAGATTAATGGGAAGGGTGGCCGCCGAATGGTGGCAGCGCTGTATTCCCAGACAGGCTTTTGTCATATGATATGACGACCAGTGGACCGAGAAGGGACACTGGGGGGGAGGGAGCATTGCAGGGGATTGTCGATCGAAACAGGCGTACAGAGACGCACAGCTCACATGATTGTCGTCATTCAACGTCGACCGGAGGCCATCCACGATCAGTCCGCCCCGAAGAGTGGCCGAAATAGATGGATGGCGCGGAAGAACACCCCGGGCCGGCCGGTATTCCTACAGGAGACCACCGGACACCGTTGAGTGGGTGCGGTGCAGCGAGCGGCAGCGAACAGGCGAAAATCATTCCCCGCAACCAGGGCGCACGAGACCAGCATAGTCCGGACAGGCATCACATGCCAAAGTATCATCCACTGTTTGCGAAAGCTGGCCCCCAAGCGATCGCAGCGGACGAAGACAATGGCGAACGCCCGTCATGGACAGAAGGCCAAGCACGGCCCTAGCGACGAAGTCCGAATTACGAGGGAGGGCGGAGTCCGGTCCCAGAATAGCAGAAGCAGGCATCCATCCACCACCGCCCGGCGGCCAAAATGAATGTCCCAAACACTTCGTCTTAAGCGAGCTGGAACCAACACCCGCCAGCCCGGCAGAACAGACATCCGCACGCCACCAGAGCTGAGACCGAACAATGGAAAAGATTTCAGGCCGGAACAGCCAATCACGGCACAGTACAGTGGCTTATGGAGGACTGAGAAGGAGTCGCTATGAACGCGTGGGCGGAGCCCTGGATTCGTCAGACAAAATGTCCAGTATTACAGGCAACCAGGCGGGCGTCGTTAAAATCCCAGTCAAGCACAGGCAGGCATTCGATGGCTCTAGAGTTGAGTTTAGTCCTAAACGATTTCTACCACCCTTTACAGGCTGCAACATCGTCCCAATATTTCAAAAA
>QLNU02014176.1:474913-491074 GCA_006491805.2 Dysdera silvatica
GGTGGTGGTTTGTGCAAAGAGATTAATGGGAAAGGTGGCCGCCGAAGGGGGCAGCGCTGTATTCCCAGACAGGCTTGAGTCAAATGTTATGACGACCAGTGGACCGAGAAGGGACACTGGGAGGAGGGGGCATTGCGGATGATTGTCGATCGAAACAGGCGTACAGAGACGCACAGCTCACATGATTGTCGTCATTCAACGTCGACCGGAGACCACCCACGATCAGTCCGCCCCGAAGAGCGGCCGAAATAGATGGATGGCGCGGAAGAACACCCCGGGCCGGCCGGTATTCCTACAGGAGACCACC
Organism: Dysdera silvatica; assembly: GCA_006491805.2. Classification (NCBI taxonomy): domain Eukaryota; kingdom Metazoa; phylum Arthropoda; class Arachnida; order Araneae; family Dysderidae; genus Dysdera; species Dysdera silvatica. The sequence continues at coordinate 475,221 of QLNU02014176.1, forward strand.
GGACACCGTTGAGTGGGTGAGGTGCCGCGTGCGGCAGAGAACAGGCGTAAATCATTCCCCGCAACCAGGGCGCACGAGACCAGAACAATCCGGACAGGCATCATGTGCCCAAAGTATCATCCACCGTTTGCGAAAACTGGCCCCCAAGCGATCGCTGCGGACGAAAACGATGACTGATGCCCGCCATGGACGAAAGGCCAAGCATGGCCCAGCGACGAAGTCCGAATTACGAGGGAGGGCGGAGTCCGGTCCCAGAATAGCAGAAGCAGACATCGATCCACCGCCGCCCTGCGGCCATAGTGAATGTCCCAGACACTCCGTCCAAGCGAGTTGGAACGGACGCCGGCCAGACCGGAGAGCTGAGAAAAGATATCCACATGCCACCAGCGCTGAAACCGAACTCCTGTATTTGCTGAATATGAAAATAATTCTCCTTGGTGTCCAATAAAACGAAAGCAGTTCTTTTTTTCAAAAATGTTCTTTAACAATTTGTTTTGCGTGAACGGGGTGCAGCTCACTACTGTATGTATATACAATAGTAAGCTGGACCCTGTCGGTTACACCACCATCGGCTCCACGTTAATGCGGTCGCTTAGAGAGCTGATCTCTGAATGGAGGTAAATTTAGCATTGGGTCTATGGGAGAGGAAGCAAATCTGTTTCCAGAAAAAATGGTCGTCAATAGAGGTGGTCTCTGAATAGGGGTGGTCGTTAAGGGAGGTTTTACTGTATTTTACAAGTGTGCTAAATCGCTCACCGAATGATTCACTGAATGATTTTGCCTGTCATAAACAAAAAGATCCGTAAAGTGATTCCATCACTGAACGAATTGACACACTGTTAACACAGTAGAACCTGCCTAAAGTGACCACCTTTTTGACTGGACTGCAATGGTCATCATAGACAAGTGGTCACTATACACCAGACTTTCATATAGAGGCATGATTAAGTCCCTACCAGTTCTCTCTTATAAAAAGTGGTTACTTAATTCAGATTGTCAATTTATAAAGGTGATCACTTTACCAGGTTCCACTGTATATATGAATTTATAGCCGTACGACAGCGTAGACTTTACGCTACTGTCTCTTGTGGGGTAGAACCAGGTTTAAATTCTGTTGGTAACTGGTCGTTGCCGGTTTTTATTTCTACTGATACGTATTCTTAGGTTTGATTCATCTAGGAGAAAGATTGGTTTGGTTTGCTTTTTGGTTTTACGGCTCAAAGACTACAGTGGTCATGCTGCGCCGGGACCTACTGTTTTCCGAGGAATCCGAACCTCTTAAGGCCTAGGGAACCAAACCCCGGACTACAGTGAGCAGTGCGATCTTTATGAGATCTCTGAGTAAGCGTTCTTTGCACTGTTGGGAGTCGAACCCGGATTAGCGGCGCACTAGTGGCGCAGTGTGGTAACGCGTTCTCCTAGTGCGCCGCTAATCCGGGTTCGACTCCCAGCAGTGCAAAAAGAACGCTTACTCAGAGATCTCATAAAGATCGCACTGCTCACTGTAGTCCGGGGTTTGGTTCCCTAGGCCTTAAGAGGTTCGGATTCCTCGGAAAACAGTAGGTCCCGGCGCAGCATGACCATTGTAGTCTTTGAGCCGTAAAACCACAAAACAAACAAATAGGAGAAAGAGGTTCGGACGTTTAGGAACATCGTCGGTATACATGAACTGCATTCACAAACGAAATATTTAATAATTCTTGGAGAGCGATTAATTTAAATGAATCAATAGCAATACAATACAAAGTATGTATAAATTGTCTTGTATATATATATAAAAAGAACATAATTTACATATATATTTTATACATCGATTACAAATAATAAAAATAATAAAAATATATAAAACACATTTTGGATTAAAATGCTATCGAGTTTAATCAATCGTACTAAAGTGTTACGTATTTTATTTACAAAGGTAATAAATTTATTGATATTACGATATTAAGTTGCGCATCTGCATTTATTTCCAACGTGCAACATATAACATTATACTGTAAAACATCATGTATATTTATACACTAAATATTTGCTAATGACTATTTATTTTGTTATATATAAATCGCGTTTTTATAATGCGCCTAGTGATGTCACTTACCACGCGGACACTTCTCCTCAGGGATGCATTTGCCATTGGCATCTCTGTAGTACCCTACTTTGCAATCACATCCCTTATTACAAACCAAAAAGTTACATTTCCCTCTGGTTTGGCAATCATTGCAAGGTATTACGCAGTCTGACGGCTCTTCGTTTGCAGGGCAATTTTCTGAAAAAGAAATATATGGAAAATCAGACAACTTACAGTTGTGGAATAATGTAGTATTTTTGTTTAACTACATTCATATTTCGCAGCGGGGTAATGGTTATTTTGTTTTCTTAGTTTGTAAGTTTTATGACGCAAGGGTCGTGTTGCGCTAGGGTCTTTAATTCTTTTGTTGATTAAGAAGCCAACACCACTTGTTCTTCCAGTTTCCGTTCCTCTATAGTAAAACAAATGTCCGCTTTTCAGTTCCACCAACTCTTCACCTTTTCTTCTAATTTCACTGAGTCCTACAATGTCCCATTTGATCTTGTCTAGTTCCTCTTCCAATTCCTGAAGTTTTGCTTCAGAAGCAAGGGATCGTCCATTAAACGTAGCCAAGGTCAATAACAAACGGCAGCCTGGGCCATTCCAGTGATTCTTAGCACCCCCTGCTTTCATGCCACACTGACCGCTGCCTTGATCAGGAGCACTCCAGCACCTGGAGACTAGGGGCCATGGTTTCTGGTGTGTCAACATAATGGAGGAATTAGCCATAATTTCACCACGCTGGCTAGACGGGTTGGTGAATTAGCCCTCCCCTTCCGCCTTTCTATCCGTGTAGCAAATATTAATTTGCCACATAAATAGAAAGCTCAGCCTGCACCACTTGAAGGCGGGGTAGGACACTAGGTTACTGGCCTGGCCGGTTCCACACATCGTCACATACGTTCAGCGTGTGGGTCTCCTTCCAGTTAGATACCAGCAACCCTTTTGCAGGCCATATATATATAAATTTTGTTCTTGAAGCGTATTTGGCGACGGAACTTACCACGAGGACATTCATGAGCAGGTATGCACTTTCCATCAGTATTTCTATAATAGCCTTTTTTGCAGTCACATCCCTTATTGCAAACCAAAAAGGCGCAGTCCCCTCTGGTCTGACAATTATTGCATGGTACTACGCAATTTGATGGCTCTTCATTTGCGGGACAACTTCCTGAAGATCGAATAAGTTTCAATGAAAAATTGAGACAGGATATTTGCATTAATTCAATAACTTATTGTGTGTTTGGTTCTTAATTATAATCATACTTCAGAAAAAAGTACCGAGTTCTATTAAATATTGAAAAATATTATTGGAATGACTTATACATGTTTCCCCATTCCACTCACAGGTTTTTCAAAAGTGCATCCACATATTTCGTTTTCCCATACGTTTTTTCGAGAAAGAATCGAAGACACAAATAAAATAATTTTTTCGGCTTAGAAATATTTTTTCAAATGTGGGTTTTAATTTTGGTGTAATCTTCTGAATAATTGCAAAGTAAATAATGCGATAATAGTCTTCAAAATTTAAATTACAACGTCACAATTTTAGCTCATGTGAAAGGCTTTTAATCACCAGCTAATTTTTTAACATCTATAAAATTTTATCATGCCAAAACATGGCGGTTGCGATACATTTGTGATTATTAAAAAAGATTAGTTGTATAATCTAGAAAAAAGTTAGTTTTATAATTTAAAGACGATTTGAATCGCCAAAAAAGTCCAAAAAATAATACCTTGCACTTCAGAATTTTTTTATGAAAAAGTGATGAAAAATTAGTCAGTTAAAATAGTGGTGGGTACAGAAGCTCTCAACTGTTTGAGAAAAACTTTTTTTTTTAAAGCAAACAAAGAACGAGATGTTTTTCCAAATGGTTGGTTGCATTTTTATGGCGCCAGGATAGGGAGGATCATTTTGTGCCAAACCAGGTGAGTTTTCCAAATGGACAACAACGGTTGTTGGATTACTTATCACAGCATCAGTTTTTAAAAACAAGTTTGAGCAAACAGAAAACGTTTTTTCTGAAACAGGGTGTTTGGTTTTAATTGGCGTAGAGGCTCAAAGCACTAAAACATTTTTTCCCCAGTTATTTGTTTCGACGAATTAAACTATCAACTGTTACGAAAAATGGAAGCTGTAGCCATTGTTTCATAAAATTTTTTTAACCAGAGCGAGTTTTCTTGCCTATAGGAACTGTTGTTCGCAAAATTTTTTTCGCGAAAAATTGTTTTTCATTAATCATAATAGATGAACTGTCTTGATACTATTTTAATGTTTTTATTTATTACCGTTTTGCTTTTACATTTATCAAATAAGATCCTGTGAAATTAAAACGTCAATGTTAAATTGCGAACATATTTATTTATTAATTAATAAATAATCATAATTACAATTTAAAAAAAATAATTTTATTAAGAATGAATTGTAAAATAAATATTTTAATTTATTGTGGAATTTTTCTTGAGTAAAATTCTCTTTTTTTTTCTAATATTCTTACTTGTTATACTTGTATTATTTATTCGCCAATTTAAGTGTCGAATGCTGCGTGATTGTCAATTCAGGATCAAGACTTCTAGCTCAGGGGTCTTCCACATTTTTTCAGTCCAAGGGCCAATTTTGCTTATTCTTGTAGGCCCGCGGGCCGCACTACTGTATATGCAGTATCAGAACTGAACAAAGGCGGCTAGACAGATGCCCCCATCCCACTGGATCAGCCTTTATTGATATTTTTTCCTCATGTCTATCTTAGTTTTGAGTGCCCACCCAAAAATATTTTCTAGATCCATCTCTGGAACTAAATGTATATAGTCTATTACAATGTAAAATACGTATGGAAGCAAAATACATTTACAATTCGTTTAGTTATGAATATGTAAAGCGAAATCAAACCTTTTAGTGAGATTTTTGGCACTGCTTATTTTTAACAATCCTGTCAATATCAGGTCTTATTTTTGATATTGCAACACCAAAAGTGCTTCCGAGGTGACCATCAATTATTCTGGTCCATACTTTACGTTTTATCAACTTCATTTTTGGAAACAGCTATTTACGGACCCATTGACGTACGCATGGGGAGGGTGGGCGTTGATGGAGGTTGTAGTTTCCACTGAAATGAAATTTTGTGTACATACATATGAACATACGGAGTTGTAGCTCTGTAACCTTCCCCTTGTAAGCTTGAAACCCCCTTCTTTGCGAACCTTCCACGTCAGCCTATGCGCAGATTTAAATGCTCCGGAATTGTAATGTTTTCAGAGCATGCAGTCAGATAGTGGGGAAGATGTTCATATCAGCATATTTAGAATAGAATTTGATGAGTCCTAAGATGAATTTTTTTTAAATCACTGTTGCACTGCAAATCAATAAAACTAAACCTGATTCCCATATACGCTAGAAAACTAAAGTAAAACACGATCGAGGGGAAACCTCGAGTTAATTTAGTTCTATAGTGTTTTAAGATATTTATTATGAAATATGAAAATGACAACAGAATAAAATACATATATTTCAGACTCCAAGGGAGCAGGGACGTTATTTTTGTGTGAAACAATTTGTATTTTTTCATGAGCTGGCGGACCATGGGTTGAAGACCCCTGTCTTAGTTCATTCCAATTTTTTAAAATTGCGTAAATATTGGCCTCTTGGTATCACGTTCATGATTCAAATAAAATCATGAAATTTTATTTCATTTTGAAACGTTGAAGTAATATATAATTTTATCTTTACTTCAACGTTTCTATAAAAAATATTACTTAATGTATAATAATAATATTACTTAATGTATAATAATAAAATTACTCAACATATCAATTAATATTATTATTAATATTACTCAACGTATCTATTATCTATTATTATTATTAATATTACTCGACATATCTATTAATATTACTCCAACATATCTATTAATATTATATCAACATATTCATTAACATTATTACTAATATTCTAACATCTATTAATCATGAATATCATTAATACATAAACACAGCAAACATCCTTACAACCCAATTTACCTATGATTAAAATATATATTTTAGTATAATATATTATTGAAATGTTAATAAATTAGGTATATATATATATATATATATATATATAGCAAAATTGTAGTATGATTGTGACATGTAGTACCTTCTAATGTAATATACATGAATACACTACACTTAAGCATATATTAATTTAGACAAAGTTAAAGTTGTAAAGTAATATCACACAAGGTAGTAAAACCAAGTAAATTTAAGTAGTAGAAACATCTCAGAATAAAAATTGACATGTAGTAGTAAAAGGTGAAGAGGAGTAAAAGATTAAACAATACCAAGAATTTTGTTCTTCATCAGGGACCGCACAAAATCCCTGTTATTGGTTTGCTTTTTCTGACTACAATAATTGAGATTTGTGATCAATACTGAATAAACCAGCATTGACCAAAACTTAGCTAAAAACAGTATAAACCCAGAATATAATTAGTTTAACAATATTTTAGTAATTTAGAAGGGTCTCTTTATTAATACTGAGAACAATCTCAATTGTTGTAAGCATATATATATGTAATATTATATATATATATATATATATGGCCTGCAAAAGGGTTGCTGGTATCTAACTGGAAGGAGACCCACACGCTGAACGTATGTGACGATGTGCCCCGCCTTCAAGTGGTGCAGGCTGAGCTTTCTATTTATGTGGCAAATTAATATTTGCTGCACGGATAGAAAGGCGGAAGGGGAGGGCTAATTCACCAACCCGTCTAGCCAGCGTGGTGAAATGATGGCTAATTCCTCCATTATGTTGACACACCAGAAACCATGGCCCCTAGTCTCCAGGTGCTGGAGTGCTCCTGATCAAGGCAGCGGTCAGCGTGGCATGAAAGCAGGGGGTGCTAAGAATCACTGGAATGGCCCAGGCTGCCGTTTGTTATTGACCTTGGCAACGTATAATGGACGATCCCTTGCTTCTGAAGCAAAACTTCAAGAATTGGAAGAAGAACTTGACAAGATCAAATGGGACATTGTAGGACTCAGTGAAGTTAGAAGAAAAGGTGAAGAGTTGGTGGAACTTAAAAGTGGACATTTGTTTTATTATAGAGGAACGGAAACTGGAAGAACAAGTGGTGTTGGCTTCTTAATCAACAAAAGAATTAAAGACTACCTTCTTGAAGTCGAAAGCACGTCAGATCGAGCAGCGAGGCTCGTTGTTCAACTAACCCAGCGATACCAACTTCAAATAGTACAGGTATATGCACCAACATCAAGCCATACCGACGAAGAGGTTGAAGAATTTTATGAAGAAATCAAAGAGTTACACACCAAAGGGAAACAACATATCAAGCTCATCATGGGGGATTTCAATGCAAGAATTGGACAACAGGAACAAGGAGAGACATCGGTTGGTAAATACGGATATGGGGAAAGGAATGAACGTGGCGATCAACTCATCGAATTTGCAGAAGCTGAAAATCTTAGCATCATGAATTCATTTTTTAAGAAGAAACCGCAAAGAAAATGGACATGGAAACACCCAAATGGGGGAACTAGTGAAATTGACTATATCCTGGCAAACAAGAAATCAATTATTGAAGATTGCAGTGTACTGAACAGATTTAATACTGGAAGTGATCATCGAATGGTGAGATGTAAAGTGCACTTAAATACTAAATTAGAACGACAGAAGCTCATTAGGAAACAAGTAAGTAAGAGGGTGGATTTAAAGAAATTAAAAGAAAATACCGAGGCATTCAAGTTGGAATTAAAAAATCGCTTTTCTGCACTGGAAGGACTTATTGATGAAAGTGATATCTCAGAAGCAAATGAAAACATTGTTAAGACAATAGTTGAAACTGCTGGGGAAATTGGTGGTGTAACCTGTAAAAAGCACAATAGCAAATTATCTGAGAAGACGAAACAGCTCATGAAAAGGCGAAGAGATATGAAGGTGGACAATCAAAATACCAGTTCCAGGATTGAGTACATAGAACTTTGTAAAACTCTGCGCAAAAGCATGAAAGAAGACATAAGAAAATTCAACTGTGAGCTAGTAAGGAAGGCCATTGAAAATAACAAGAGCCTTAGGGTTGTTAAAGGAAGTTTATCTGTTGGGAAGAAACACATCATTGCATTAAAAGGAGAGGATGGCACCGTAACAAGAAATAGGGAAGAAATACTTAGAAGAGTTGAAGAATTCTACAAAAATCTATACGAAAGTAACAGTGGATTAAACGAAGACATTGAAATAGTCGAAGGAACAGCTCCTAAAATCTTAAAAGAAGAAGTTTCATTTGCAATAAAAAGTATGAAGAAAGGAAGAGCCCCTGGTGATGATGGTATTACATTAGATATCCTAAAAGAAGCTGGAGAATATGTAGAAGACATACTTGCAAAATTCTTTACCAAATGTCTTAACAGCGGTAACATACCAAACCAATGGGATTCTGCAACAGTAATTCTTTTGCATAAAAAAGGTGATAAAGAGGATTTGAAAAATTACCGACCAATTAGCTTGTTACCTGCTATTTATAAAATCTTCACAAAAGTGCTAACACATCGCCTGCAGAAAAAATTAGATGCAGCTCAACCAAGAGAACAAGCTGGATTTCGAAGTGGATTCAGTACAGTGGACCATATTCAAGTATTAAGAGAATTAATTGAAAGAACACATGAATATGAACTTCCATTGTGTGTGGCATTTATTGACTATGAGAAGGCCTTTGACTCTATTAAAACATCAGCAGTCATCAACTCTTTAAGATCAACAGACATTGAGGATGTGTACATTGACATGGTGAAACGTGTGTATAAAAATGCAAGTGCAAAATTTCGGTTACATAAAGATACCAAAACTATCAAAATTGGTAAAGGTGTGAGGCAGGGAGATACCATTTCTCCAAAACTTTTTACTTCAGCTTTACAGATGATTTTTCAGCAAATAAAATGATGATTTTTCATTAAGGAACTCAACAGACGTATTAAACTTGGCTGGAGTGCATTTGGAAGAAACAGTTTTATCCTGAAGGGGAAATTACCTTTGTGTCTAAAAAGAAAGGTCTTCAACCAGTGTGTATTGTCGGCTCTCTCTTATGGATCAGAACATGGATTGTAACAGTGGCGGCAATACGGAAGTTACAGACAACCCAAAGGAACATGGAGAGGCTTGGAATAACTAGGATAGATCGAAAAAGAAACACTTGGTTGAGAGAGCAAACTAAAGTAGAGGACATCATTGTTAAAATAAAAAGCCTGAAATGGCGATGGCTAGGGCATATCGTAAGAACAACTGATCAATGAAGGACAACTGTAATTCTTAACTGGATTCTAAGAGACCATCGAAGACCTAGAAAATGTTCTCAAACTAGATAGGTGGATGAAATAAGAAAACAGGTTGGGGTGACATGGACGCGAATTGCTCAGGATAGACTTGTGTGGAAAGCATTTGGAGAGACCTTCATCCAGCAGTGGATAGATAATGGTTGAATATGATGATGATATATATATATAGATAGAGAGAGAGAGAGAGAGAGAGAGAGAGAGAGAGAGGTGTTAAATAATAGTTTAATTGTTAGGATATTTCATTGGAATTCTATTTTTTCTGTTTGTTCGATTTTTTTTAACCGCTTTACAAATCAGATTTTTTACAGCAAACAGTTCGTTGGCGTTTTATACAAGCAAAAGAAACAATCGCCACTAATTTAAATGCAATTTCATTTAAAAGCTTAATGCAAAGGTAAATCTAACCCACATTATAGATATTTTAATTAAGATACCGACCTTTCAAAGAGATTAAAGAAAAAAGAGTTCCTGTCCTTTGCAACATATTTTGGCATAACACTACGCAGATTAACTTTATAATTTGAAATCAACATACGTATATAACGTCATAGTTATATGCTTATAACGTCGAATTCCACATAAAAATCTTTGTATTAACTTTTTAATTTAGCCTATATTTTGGCTTTATTTATGTAAACCTTTAGAAGAGGAAATGAATGTAAAATGGAATAGACATATACAGTTATAATTTTTTTTTAAAGTGCTAAAAAGATTTTTAATATTACGTCTTCTCTAAATTCTTAACAGCTAAGTGAAATACGTGTTTTAACACAATCTAATTGCAAGTAATTTTATTTGTAGTTTTTATCGCATATAATTTTCTTTTTACATGGACACTGGTGTTTAGGAATTCACTGCTCATTGTAATTACGAAAATATCCCTTTCGGCATTTGCAGCCTGGTGGACAATAGATAAATTCGCAAACTCTACCTTCGTTATCGCACGATTCACATCGTGGAACGCAACTTGTTGGGACCTCGTTCAGTGGACACACATCTGGGGGAAAAATGTATAAATATGGTTTTTTTTTAGAAATAACTTTAAAATATCTCTTCTTGCATTTTCAAGTTCAGTTTCATGATGTTTTACTAGCTATTTCAAGCATCACTGTACATCAATTATTAGGGTTTGAGACAAATCGCGGCAAGTCATATTCACCAGACAAGAGTGTTATTCGCCCACCTAAGGAGAACCTGGGTCCTAGTAGGAAAATGTTTCCTACCTGTCAATTGCAAAATTTAGGCGTCAATTGTGACCTGATTAGTCCAGCCCGATAAATTACAATGCATTTACTATTTTGAAAAATCACGCGTAAGTAGGAAGTAATCACATTTTGATACAGTATTTCTTTTTATATAGAAAATAAGGGTTTCTTGTGGAAAATGCGACTTTATAATAGTGATTTTAATAATAAAATAATTAAGAATAGTCGCAGTAATAGCTCTAAGTACGACAATTTCAAATTTTTATGAATAATATAAATTTTATTTTTTTTGTTGTAAGATATTATTGCCCTTCACAGGGATAACACTATTGCCAAATATTGATAAACACACAAAGCCACAGGGACGATACTTTTGTGAGTTTTTCGTGGGATACTTTTATTACAAATAAATTTTACACTCACTCATCAGTAGCTCAAACTAGAGCTATTTTTTTTTTGGAGAAAAAGAGACGCCGTCCTCATCCTGGATTCGAACCAGGGTCCCCGCGTTGAGCCAGCGGTGTCTTGACCTACTAGACAAATCAGGATAAGGACAAACGCATTTTTCTCCGTATATGAGGATGTAAGATATTATTACCCTTCACAGGGATAACACAATTGCCAAATAATGGTCAACACAGAAAAGCCTTCGAGGCGAGATTTTTTGTGAGTTTATCGTGGGGGATTTTTATTACAAATAAATTTGACACCCACGTATTATATAAATCGATTTTTTATTGATTCGATAGAATCGATAATTTATTTTCTTTCGAACGTTTCACCATCTAATCACGCCATAACATCGGCGCTGGTATCACTACGCCAATAAACGTTGATTAATACTGGTGTTTGATTTGACCCACGTATTAGTTAATTTATTTGGCAACTGTGTTATCCCTGTGAAGGGTAATAATATCTTACAACTTAATATACGGAGAAAAAAAGGGCTTGTTCTTGTTCTCATTCGTCTAGTAGGTCAAGACACCGCGGGCTCAACGCGGAGACCCTGGTTCGAATCTGGGATGAGGACGGCGTCTCTTTTTCTCCTAAACAAAAATAGCTCTAGTTTGAGCTACTAATACGTGGGTGTCAAATTTATTTGTAATTTATTTTTTATGCAATATTTATATTTTTTTTTTCCCAAAATTTTATTTCAAACATTGACGAGTATTTCAAATAACCTACTTTTGGAAATATTTCAATTAGATTTATGGAAAGTTCACAGAAAGTTTTTACCTTTTGGGCACTGTTCCGGTTCTATGCATTCGCCATTATTTGATCTAACCAGACCAGGTTTGCAGAAACATCCGCTTACACAATCAGCGGTACATATTATTTCCACCTTCAGATTATCACATGTTTTAGGACATCTTGTTCCGCATTCCAAGTACACTTCGTTGCTTTTACATTTGTCTAATTAAAGGAAAGTATTTTAGTGTACTGCACATATACAGCCATTAATAACGTAAGCATACATAAAGTAATTGGTGTAAAACAACAGTCAACCGCTGGTTATACTTTAACTTGGGACTCCGTGCATACACCTGATTGTATTGTATACTTATTTGTAATTACATATATAAACATAGATAACACATATTGAGTACCTGCATATAAACATACACTTTATTACAATATGTATAAACTAACGAAATATTTCAGGAAATGTTAATGTTATGTTGATAGAGACAAGGAATAGCGATCGTTTTTTTATTTTCATTGCACGTACGAAATAATTAATTAAATTATTTATGAGAAGGTTAGAAACAAAGGACTAGAGGTGGCAAACTTGATTTTGAGGAAATGTTCAGATTTGATGCAGTTTATAGAATTATAGAGTAATTTTAAGATTAAAATAGCAATGTACTTCCCATTTTAGAGCTTGATTTATCTAAGTTGTATGATAGAAGTCTATGGGGTTATTTGTCATCAATTTCAATAATAAATTTTCTCAAAAATATCTTTCAAAACCTTACACTTGCACCTCTTTGCTTCCAACGCCTTCATATGAAATATCGGACGGGGTTGTTTGGGTAATCGAAAGTCGTCTTGTCTTCTTTTTGAATATTCATTTTAATGTGTTTAATAAAATTAATTAACTTTCGTTGTGTATATTTTATTTCAAAACTTGTCCATTTAGTAACCACAATGAGTAAAAGAGTGTTGGAGCAGTAAGCGTTTTAATTACTTTATCAAAATGCAGTCCTGGGGACTGTATTTTTATATTCGTTATTTCATAGTATGTGTTTGTTTCATATCATATATATATATATATATATATATATATATAACGGTATACTAGCTTAAGTTTCATTTATTTATCATATGAACTGAAACGGTATACTAGTTTTAGTGGTTTCAATTTCTTGAGATTTCAAAGTACTGCTAGTCGCATATACTAGGGAAGATGCGCATTGATTATCATGTTTCCATATGCTATTGCCAAAAAAATACAGAAGTATAATTTTAAACTGGGTATTATGGTAGTCAGAAAATACCTTTTCTATTGCTCAAAGTAGAAGCTATTGCATTTGTATTTCTACAGATCAAATTGATGATTATAATTTTATGGTTCTTTAGGTATAGAGTTGGTTTCCTCTCCTAAAGTAAAAGCATCATCTCCTGTATATCTACTAGCTCAAGCTTTGGAGAAGAGGTGAGTATTATGTTTATTCTTTTGTATCTGTCGAGGCGGGGACTAGGATACCATCATTATTGTTTTAAAGTTTCGTCTCGTGTTTTAATTGATGTCAACTGATTATTGAAAATTGTTTATTTTTCCAAATAGGTCGAAATTGCTGATATTTATTAGTAGACATATTATTTTACATAATATTAAATCACACCCATATTAAAAATTGATCCTTCATTTAAACATTATAACTCTTAGTGAAAATAAGAGATAAAGTGCTTTAATATGCAGCTTAGGAATCGGCAAATTTTTGGCATACTGTGCCTAATTACTATTGCAGTATTATACTGAGTGTCAGTAAAACTACTCATCAAATTGCGAGTGTTTATATTATTGTTTACTTATTAATAAAAATTAAGTAGAATTTTTTGTATGTTCCTGATATAATAAAAGAATTCCCTTTCTTGAAAATGTCTTAGTATTCTTGACGTATGATTTACAGTAGTTTAACAATATAAAGTGTGATTCTTTTGCTGTAAAAAACAACGTTCTTTAGTCCCAGTGTTTCGAAAATAACGAATGTAATATCAGTTTTCTGCTATCTTTATATTGGTGCGTTTTGGCAATATTAATTACTCACAACACTAACTTTGTGTTCAGAAAACGTAAATGAGAGTAAAATGACAGACGAGTAAAACAAAGTTTTGAACGGAAGTAGAACTATGGTAAAACTGTAGATTTACTGTTTTGTACACTTCCGCCTCTAATATCTGACAACATGCCTCTTTAAAAGGTGTGAAACGGGAATGGATTTACTTGGAAAGAAATACTAGACTTCTTTCGAATTTTAGTATTCATATTTGGCAATGTTTTATTTTCACTTTCAAATCACCCCATGTGTCACGTGAGATACGCGTGCTGTAAATTGCCGACCCCTAACATACATGTAGTTGGTGACAAATCATCTCAGTATACTAAAAGCCATAAGTTCGACTCTTGCGTGAATATATATATATATTTTTTTTTTTCCTTTTGTCAAATTTTAATAAAATAAGTAAAAATATTTATACATGCATCTTACACAAATGGAGGCTACGGTAATAATCAGAGGCATTCTATCGATTTTAACCTATCAATTAGGATCTGTGTGTAGATTTTATTTTTTGTTCGTTTAAATTGTTTTACAAGTCTATAAGAATTATACATTTTAAGTTTATATTTAAATATAAATATAACATTTTATTGTTAAATCATTGGATTAGTAACTATTAAAAACGTTCATGAGAAATTCAATTTTACAAAAGAACTTTAATTTTCAGATTACAGTTTCAGAATATTTATTTTTTACTTTTATCTGGGCATTGCTTTTCAGGAATACATTGCCCCTTGGTATTTCGGAAATAGTCCTTTTTACATTTGCAGCCTGGATTACAAAACGATATTTCACATTCTTCATCTCTATTATCGCATGTTTCACATCTTGGAACGCAACTTGTTGGAACTTCATGTTCAGAGCATACATCTAAAAATAGACAGCCGGTTAATTTTCTTCATCGTCAGTCATTTTTAATCGTTCATTAATAATAATAAGTGATGGCAATATTATTAATAACAATTAAAGGTAAGGAATACGAAACAATCACTAAATAACATGACGTTACAATTATCAAAAGCACACGACAGTAATCCCAATACCCAGATATCAAAGATTGTCGTTGGGATGTCCCGAGGATATTTTGGACATCCGCAGGACGTCCCTAGGATGATCTTTGCTATCTGGGTAGAGGTCCACGCAATTGGAACTAGTACAACAAAGTTAAATTCTTTTTTGACAAAATTTGACATTTGAAATATTATTATAGCGTATTTGCAAAAGATTTTCTTGTTGGACACATCACACATTTTGAGAAGGTACATGGACAGCTTTCAGGTCTCCGGACGAAACTTTAACTGAATCAGAAACTTTAAATAAAGACTAAAATGCTTATTATTTGCGTTGTGCTGTGAAATGCATTGGTGTTTAAATAAAATAATATAATGCATGTCGATGCATTTATATATAAATGTGCTAATAGTGCTATACGTAGTATTGATAATTAATAAAGGGAAGCATATATCCAACGAAGAGCTCAGTATACACGGTAATGATGATATCAAAAGTCTTGAGATTGATAAATTTAGATCGTAAAACTAAGAAAATAATGATCATAAATTCAAACATTGAATCCACGATTGGTTGTGTTTGTTGGTTCGCTGTACTTTTATGGCGCAAGGACAGCAATGGTCATTCTGCGCCAAATAAATTGAATCATGAAGTGGTATTGATTGTTTACACTTACATACCCAGCTGTGTGAAATGCCAAGGCATCACGGACAAGGAATATGACAAGTTAAAAAAGCATCAGGAGAAGAAAAAAGAAGCCTAATAAAATCTAACAACAGAAATTCAGAGATAATAATAAAATAAATAAATAAAGCACAAAATATATTGATTTTCAAAGAAACGAATAAAGCATTTAGGAGAAACGTTAACAAGCTGAGGAAAGTAATGGAAAATACTTTTTTTTGGCTAACGTCTTAAGAATATCGAAAATATATCAACTGTTAAAAAAGGGCACATTGA
>QLNU02014176.1:491174-512094 GCA_006491805.2 Dysdera silvatica
TCGGATTCCTCGGAAAACAGTAGGTCCCGGCGCAGCATGACCATTGTAGTCTTTGAGCCACAAAACAAACATATATCATATAATAAAATTAAAAAATATAAAATATATCTGAAAACATTTTTTCCCCATTTGTCGTTATTTGGCACCTTGAAATACCGTAATAAATCGAAATCCTCAGTAATCTAAATCGCAATAACCGGGATTTTCCTGTATTTAATTCTGACTAGGAACAATTTAAATCTATTAATTAGCTGTTAATTTCAGTTTTACATCGAGTGCTTTATTTTTTATATTGCTAAAGCTGTTAATTTTGCATTTAATTTATAGGCAGTAAATAGAACGCACACATTAAAATTACAAATATGTACTTATATTTATTTTACATATTTGAATATTGGTTCAAATTGTACCTTTTGGGCAGTCTTCAGGAATTATACATTTCCCTTTATCGTTCCTAACCAAGCCTTGTTTGCAAAAGCAGTCTTTTCTGCAGTCACTCGTGCATTTGAACTTCGTATTCAGATTATCACACGTCTTGGGACAAGCAGTGCCGCATTCATTGAATTCCTCTCCCTCTGGGCAGTGATCTGAAAAGGCAGTCGAATTCATGAAAATTGGACAAAATGCACAAATAAATATAAAATTAATAATAATAGAACAAGGGGAAATATTCTCTAGATCAAAATTAATTATTTTTTCCGAAAGCTTCAATTATTTCTGGAATTTGATATTTCTATACCTAATTTCAATTGCAAATTTGTAATGACAACAGTGCATTTAGTCAGACAGGTTAAATGCCAATGAGAGTTTTCATTACTGAAGTTTTTGCATCAGGATTAATCAGAATTTGCTATTTATTCCCAAACATTTTTAGTTTAATTTTTTAGAATTTTAAGTTTGCTTGTTCATGATCTTACATCGCACTGACTACGTATCAAATATCTTGATACGTCGGGACCTACAGTTTTTTCTAGGACACCGAACTTCTTCTGCCAACGGAACCAAACATCGAATTATTCTGGGTAGAAAAACCACATACACGTTCTACTATGCTAATGAAAGTTGAATCAGGATTGATGACAATATAGACGAATGCCTTCTCACTATGCATAAGCTTATGCAGTAAGTTCATAAGTTGGTTACAGTCTTTCAGTTGGGGGTTACAGAGTTAAAATTCTACATATCCATATGTGTATATATATATATATATATATATATACAAAATTTCTTCGCAATGGGGGGTTATAACCCCAATACCCCCCCGCGTACGCTATTGGCACTGCACCACTCTAGGGCAACGGGCATATCTTTCCCCGATGAATCTGAGCTTCTTGGGGCCTAGAGAATTGACCTACTTATCTACAGTGAGCAGTTAGTAGGTGAGCGGTTTTTAACTTAATGTACATTTATAATTTAATAACCATTAATTATAGATTAACATATAATCTATAATTAACGGGATGCTAGGTAAACGCTTTAGCATACACCATTACAAGGCCTCAAAGATTGCGGTTGAAATATACTCATTAGAAAAACGCACCAAGAAGACGTTATTCAAATAGAATGAAATTGTACGTCTGAAGGTAATGTGTTGATATATGCAGGTAGTTGCAATATTAGAGCGAAAGGTAAAGTTTATTGGAGAAAACTGTACAATTCAAAGGAGATTCTAGTACTTAGGGCAGTTTTTAAACCGGATACCAGATGAGATACGGTAGGGAATGGAGGCATACAGGTTTCTGTGGTACCCTGTGGTACAGTTGTCCAGCGATTTTGCAAGTAGGCCTTTAGATCCTGCAAATTCGAAGGATACCGAAGCTGACGTTCCAGCTGGTCCCATAAATACTCGATCAGTGAAAAATCTGGCTACCGTGTTTGCCAATAATGCAAATTGTGTCCACCTGGTGGAGGTATTCCTGGAAAATCCTTGCTATGTGAAGAAAATGCTTATTGGAAGCTCCTCTATGAGGACAATTTGCCGCAAGACGTTCTGCACATATGGCTGAGTTCGTAATATCCCTCGTATCACTATTAGGGGTGATTGTCCTAAGCGACGTTTCAACAGATCCTCCAGCAGTAGGGACAGTGTGTCGAGCCACAGCAATGGAAGAGTTTCAGTGTTCAGCACGTGCCTTCCATACTCAAACACGACTGTCGTTGTCTCTCAAAGAGAACCTGGATACGTTACAATAGATACAAATTTAGACAATAATGTTCCATTTTATAGCAGTCTAGGTTTCTTGTTCACGACATCATAGCAAACGAAGGTGATGGTGACTGGTCGTAATGGGCATCGTGGCATCCAACATTCTTCTGTCAGCAGCACTTGGACATGGTTAGGGAAGATAGGATACTGTGACGAAGATGCCACACGTCTCTGAATGACAGACAAAAAAAAAACTTTTGGAGCTGTTTGTGTTCGTCGGCCGATCTGATGGTACTCTTTGTGGTGGTCTGTTTGGGTCGTTCAGAGCTTGTCCTCTGTATATGCGTGCCCTGAAGTAACCACTG
Source organism: Dysdera silvatica (assembly GCA_006491805.2). Taxonomy (NCBI): domain Eukaryota; kingdom Metazoa; phylum Arthropoda; class Arachnida; order Araneae; family Dysderidae; genus Dysdera; species Dysdera silvatica. Next base: position 493,686 of record QLNU02014176.1, read on the forward strand.
ATTCCAACAACTTCTAATAATTAGGCCAGAAAGGCCTACATGGCAGACAATTCTTCGAAAAACGCCCATCACACTTTTTCCAGTCCAATGATGCTTCCACTTTAAAAGTTAACTGGCCAAAACATCTTCAACTGCATCGTAGAGGAAGGTATAGTATTAAACGATCTCTTAACCAACGATCAACAGCTGAAAAAAAAGAGGTGCACCACACAAACGCAGTCTATGAGAGCCTTTTCATAGTGGAAAGAATGCAGCATTGTGAAGACCTCTGATTGCAAGACTCAGTGTCCAATCATACCATGACTGTAATTCTTTATGCATCTGTCCGAGATAAAATTTCATGCCGAATTTTGAAGCAATCCGTCATTTTTCTCTAGGTGCGTTATCTTTTGGTGAACGGGTACATAATGCCTTAATTGTAGAACAAGCTTGTCACTGTTAAAACACCGTCAAATTTTTAGGAATTATAAAATCTTGTCTTCAATTCAAATTACGGATTCCTATACCTTGTCAGTCAACAATTACTGAACTGCTGATGAAGTTTAAACCAAAAAACTTCCAGACTGATTTAACACCACTACTCAATCCGAAACATTACCATTTCAAATAGTGTGTTGATCAAGACCAAGCATTTGTATAAAGGAATCCATGAAGGTTCAGAGGGAAAAATAACAAATTTTATAATAATGAAAAAAAAACGAAAACAAATTAAAAGTTCAATGCAATCATAACGAAAATAGAATTCAATGGAATATAAGCACCGTGAAAAAAATAGGAGACCACGATACCATCTTACTAATAAAAATACTTTTAAACAGATCAAAGACTTTGTCTTAAATAAAAATTTGTTTCTCTACACGTAACAGACAAAGTAACATACTTGGGAAAGTAAATGCAAATATAAGCGTTTTGTATCAGCTAAAAGAATTATTGAACCGCATACAAGGTTCTTATATATAACTAAGTATTTTTACTAACAAATTGACTAACATGAAAATATGATTGTTGCTGTAATGCGCAAAATCGAAATTACCATGTGTTATATGCATTATTATGAGTGTTACATATAATAAATTGTTGTGTTTTGAATTTTTTATTGGTAAATTAACTCAAATTGAATAGAATTTTCGAAAAATAAAGTTGTTAAAAATGTTCAGTTTTACGCCTTACACTTAATTTATTCATTCACCAATTATTTCACCTTTGACTTGAAAAACTTGATGACACTTACGATTCTAATGAGTGCTATTTGAAATTTAATTATGTCTCCGATAATACAATAAAGTACAGTGAATCATAATTAATACCATGTTTGCATTCTTTCGGTGGAACGCATTTTCCATCTTTTCGCCTAACTAATCCTTCTTTGCAGCCGCATCCAGCTACGCAAGGACTTTTGCATGCGATGTCTGAACCATATGTTTCGCAGTAACCTTTGCAAGGTATGCAATCAGTATATTCTTCACCATCGCCGTTACATTTCTCTGCAATTGACAATACACATTGCAATTACTGCAATTGACTGCAATTGACAATACACATTGACTATTTTAACACACTTATTACTTTTTTTATTGTTATATTTTATTTATTTGCCACAAATTATATACATTAATTCCACATTACATCAATGCATAATTTTGATTCCATACACATTTTAAACAAGGGATGAATAAATACATGCAGTAGAACACAATATTGAATGATAAAATAATAAAGAATTGTGACGGGTTCTCAGTAAAAACAGAGAAAATTTAACAAGCAGAGGACCTGAAATTAATTTGATGACGCAACAGAGTCTCTTCCATCAAATGTATCCTTAATTTCATATTAAATAATCCAATATTAATTATTTCCTTAATATTACTAGGTAAGCTATTCCAATATTTAATACCTTCATACTTTATACCTTTCCTAAACAATTTAGTTCTTATTTTAGGCAATTTAAACTTAAACTTTGTTCTTGAATTTCGGTTAGAGTTATAAGTTAGAATATTGATACTAGCCATGTGTTTATTTGCTTTTATTCTTTAATATATTATTTTGAATATACTGAATTCATATAATTTATCAATTGGCATTATATTGTGTTTATTGTATAATTCATTATTATGGAGATCTTTTTTCAATTAATTTTAAAAACTTAATCTGGAGTTATCTAATTAATTTGTATTATTGCTGTTTAACTTTCCACAAATACTATTAAATTTATATCAGATTATTAAATATAAATGGACAATATAATTTCAGCAGTTCATTTCTTGGGCACGGCTTTAACTAAATATATTCACCAAAGGCATTAATTAGCCCTGATAATTGAGTCAAATTATGCAATCATGGAAAATAAGTTGAGAATAAATAATTTTGTGGGGGGGATGATATGTGTGTTCACAAAGATAATGATTACCACTTGGGCACTGGTCTTCAGCAATGCATATTCCCTCCGCATCCCTGTAATATCCCTTTTTGCAGTCGCATCCTTTATAGCAGTCATAATCACAATTCTTTTTCTCTTTGCAGGTATTGCAAGGAGAGACACATTTACTAGGCTCCTCGTTTCCAGGGCATACATCTAAAATTATTAACAAATATAAAAAAGTTTCTGTAATATCAATTTTTATGGTGCTATTCATGAATAACTCTAATATAAAACTGCAAAGAGTATATATATGTAAACTAATATCTATTTTACGTGCTGCTGTAATTGATGAATTCCAGAACAAGCATTTGTAATGCTATACAGTCTCTAAAGATGAAGTTATTTCAATATGATATTTAATTTTAGATACTTTACGCACATATACAGATACATTTGCTTTAAGATTTATAAGTAGAAAGTTATATACCAAAATTTTAAATACCTTTCTTTAAAAAATATCCCCAATTAAAACCTAAAACTTACTGTAAATTCAAGAAAACAAAATTAAAAAAGTATATGAAATATAATAGTATATAGAATCGAAATATTTTTTCTATTTATCTGCTGTATGAGTGTTAATAAAAGCTTACATTCTTTAAAAAAATATTTGAAATTGTATATTGTACAGTTTTCAGGATTCTAAAATGGTTTAAATTAACATATTACAGTAATGTTTGAAGTTGAATTACTACAGATAAAATAAATTTGCTTTAAACAGCAATATAAAATAAGAGAATTATAGTGTATTTTTGATATAGCGACCTGAACGGGGACCCCCCTATAAAGGCCGGTATGTTGAAAGAACTCTATAACGGTCGAAAAAAAAAATAACAGCACACTCTATGACGATGCTCTCGGGATTATAGCCGATGGTCGTTATAGCGGAACAATCGCTAAAGGAAAGTCATTGTATCGCGTGTGTACTATAATACGGATTAAACAACAATATAAATCAACGTTTATTGGCGTAGTGATACCAGCGCCGATGTTATGGCGTGATTAGATGGTGAAACGTTCGAAAGAAAATAAATATTTCTGCGTTCGGTGGGACCCAATGAACGCAGAAATATTTATTTTCTTTCGAACGTTTCACCATCTAATCACGCCATAACATCGGCGCTGGTATCACTACGCCAATAAACGTTGATTTATATTGTTGTTTAATTTAATCTGCGTAGTGTTCGATTTATATAAATATAACACGAAGGTCCACAATGGAAATTTAGTTTTCGTAAAAACAAAGTTATTTTAATCTACTTAGTAGTATAGAATTCGAACTAAACGAAGATTAAAAATTTCTTAAGACACGAACCTTCAGGGCAGTTTTCATACAAAACGCACTTTCCATCTTTTCGCTTGACAAGTCCTTCCCTGCAGAAGCAACCTGGTATACATGTTGACGCGCAATCCACGCGATCCCTAATACCGTATAATTCACATGTATTTGGGCAACTGGGAATGCATTCGTAATATTGCTCATTCTTTTTACAGTTGTCGTTTCCTAAGAAGAAACAATGTGCATGTAATATAACTATAATGAAAACAAGCTAAACATGTATAAGCATTGTTTGTTTATCCATATATGATCATGTGCTCATCCTTCCACCTATATATGTTCACGCTTTCACAAAGTTCTTTAACCAATGACAATAAGTATAATTAAATATCATTGTCGACTCATTAAAATGAAAGGAATTTCTAACATGTCAATAAAATAACCTAAATGCACGCACTAGTAAGATATTGATACATGTCATCAATATCCTTTGGATCAGTAATAACCAACAGGGTCTATATTTCAGGTATTGTCAACAAGTTTATGCGGCCGTGTTCGTGAAATACTTAAAATAGCACATGGGGTTTGGTCACAAATTACCAGTCCTATATAGAGTCACGTTATAAGTTTTTATAAGGTATATATTTAATTTAAAAGGTTAACTTTTTGTTCTATTTCACAAATTTTGTCTAAATTTTAAAATTTTGTTTTTTAAATTTCTAAATTGCCATTAAGGAAATTTTGTTCAAGGGTAGTTCGTTACCATATTTCATGTGAGAAAGTCAATCGAACGAAAACTTTGATCGCGGATTTATTGAACTTAAATTTCATCGAAGTTATATAATTTCCGAAAAGCTTCTTGATTTACTTGCATATAATATATAATTCTGTCCCATACCTCCATTTGCGAAATATGATTGTCAAAATTTTAATAATATTTATATTAATAAATTGGCGTTGGTATCACTACGCCAATAAACGTTGATGGATTGACATTGTTGTTTGATTTAATCTGCGTAGTGTTCGATTTATATAAAATAAATACATATGCTGCAACGGGCATTTCGATCAATTTAATACCAGTCTCTTTGCAATTTGGTTTAAATAGTAGTCTATGTACTACACCATTCTGCGAAATAACTGGCAACAATATATATACGTTCGTAAAGAGATTATATATTGTCCTTCGTAGCTCAGTGGGTAGAGCCTCCGCCCGGCAAGTGGAAGGTCGTGGGTTCAGGTCCCACCGAAGGCAGAAATATTTATTTTCTTTCGAACGTTTCACCATCTAATCACGCCATACCATCGGCGTTGGTATCACTACGCCAATAAACGTTGATTGATTGACATTGTTGTTTGATTTAATCTGCGTAGTGTTCGATTTATATAAAATAAATATTTATATTGCTTGTCATTTTATGTACAATGTATTATTTACAATATATTTTGATTAATTTAGATAACCTATAAACTGTTTCACAAAATTCTTTGGCAGCACTGGTAAAACTACAATAAGAGAGACCCATGGGTATGACAAATGTGTTAATCTGTTAAAACTAAATCTTGAATTGGAAAAGGAAAAATTGTTATGAATGTCGGAACAGTTCTTTCCTGTAAAGATACTTTACCTTTTTTACATTCCCTTTCACGTACGCATTTTTCATTATCATCTCTGTAATAACCTTCAATACAATCACAACCTGGTCTGCATGGCACTTTTATGGGGCAACCTACTTTGATATATTTGCAAGCTCTGCAAGGATTAACGCACTCCACCTCTTCCTCGTTCCGTGGGCAAACGTTTTCTAAAAATATTATGTCGCCTTTGAAATATGTAAGAAAACGGTGTGATCGATAATTGTTATCTCATTTAACTTTATGAACATTGATTACATATATATACGGCACTCCAGTAAAATATGTGAATGCCTTTTCTTCGAATATATACACTGCAACAAATTAAGAAATGTATTCGAATATTCAGAAATCTTGAATGCATTTAAAGTTATAGTAATGACAAAATCTTACTTTTGGGGCAATCCTTCGGTTGTACACAGTCTCCATCCTTATTCCTGACCAAGCCATCTTTACAGAAACATCCTTCAACGCATTTATCTATGCACGAGATTTTTATATCAAGATTGTCACAAGTTTTGGGACAAGCTGTACCACATGTTTTGTACTCTTTGTCATCGCTGCACTCTTCTTCTGATGTCCGCGAGTGAGTACATGTAAAACAAAGCGCTTTTTTAAAAACGTAGCAAAGTAAATAGTGCAACAATATTAATAAGAAACCCCAATGAATGGTTACTAAACAGATAATTTAAGATACCAAAATCATTTTCTAACCATTTACCAGTAATTTAAAAGTGAATGCATATAATAAATGAAAATATATTTACCAGATAAAATTAATAGATTTTTTAATAACAGTATTGCATCTTCAAGGATGGGGTTTCTTTTCTGACCATTTTAATAAATAATTCTATATAATTTCAATTAATTAAGATTTATGCTTTTTTTTTGTCCTCTCATATCTTTGTATTGTAAAATATGAGGTATAGAATACTCATGGTGCAAATTACTCCATTGAACACAATTGTGGATGTTCTGATAACAATGAAGAATAAAGGTTCCCAAAATATCTTTATATTTCTAACAAAATTATGATAATTAAAATCTAAATTACTTGCAGAGATTTCATTCTTAAAATATGTATTTATTTGAAAATCTTAAAAAAAAAAATTGGAAATAGCAAATTAAACGTAAATAAATTAAAATATATTTAGTGGAAAATTAATGTTTTTGAAAGCGAAAGCTAGAGTATCATAAAAAAAAAATAAGTAGAATAATTAAATGTTCTAATTATACTTTTAGGGCATTTGTCTTTTGGAATGCATCTTCCCTCTTTGTTTCTGAAATAGCCTTGGATGCAATTGCAGCCTTGTCTGCAAAGTGGTTTTATATTGCAAGGTTTATGGGCGTACTCGCAAGATGAGCAAGGATTGACGCAGTCCGTTTCTTCTTCGTATTTAGGACATGTATTTCCTATTAAAAAAACAACAGTTGAAATACAAAATTTCATTATCAAAATAAAGAAATTTTAAGTGTATTAATATAGCAAACGCATTTGAACAAGGCTATTCTTTTATTTATAAGATGCTCGTTTCGAAGACATGCTTGTCATTGTATTTTATATTATCTTTTAATATTATATTATTATATTTTGGTATCGTACACTGAAATGCGAAAGAATGTTTTCAGATGAAAAAGTATAATATATTTCGGTGTTGCGTACATAATAAAATGAAAAAAATTATTATTTTTGGGACAATGTTTCGGCTGTATACATTCTCCCTCTTTGGATCTGACAAAGCCTTTTTTACAGAAGTATCCTCTTACTCATTTCTCAGTGCACGTAATATGCATAATTTTCACAAGTTTTTCGGCAGGCTGTCCCACATTCCTCGTATATTTCGTTAAAGCCACATTTATCTGAAAATATTTGAGTTCCGAATAACTTAAAAAGAGAACAATGTATTTCAATGTGTAACGAAAGAATATAATGTGGCTCTTTCACAATTTTAAAAACATACAGGTTAAATTTGAATAAGATTGAATGAGAATTCATAAATAAAATATTTATTAAAACTATTTACATTAAACACACCCTACAACAATTAATGGTAATTGGTTTTATTTCATTAAAATACAATAATTTTATCCTTCACACATTCAAAACTTTATACACTGTTTTTACTCTTATTGGATGCTTATCAATAAACTATAATTTACGTAATTAGTTATCAGTTATTTAAAGGCTTAATCCCTATTTCAATTCATGATTTTGTATCTGAGAATGAGTATTAACAAAAAGGGACTTACACGAGAGTCATGAGTTTCCTTCACTCTTAAAACACCGTCAAATTTTTAGGAATTGTAAAATTATATCTTCAATTCAAACTACAGGTTCCTATATCTTGGTAGTTAACAATTAACAAACTGCTGATTAAGTTTAAACCATAAGTAAAGCAACAGCAATTATGTAAGTTGTCACATCGTCTGCATTTATTTCGACAGAGACACACCTACCTTCCGCGAAACGAACTTCCAGACTGATCCAACACCACTACTCAATTCAAAACATTAGCATTTCAAATAGTGTGTTGATCAAGATCAAGCATTTGTATAAACCATGAAGATTTCGAGGGAAAAATAACGAATTTTATAATAATGAAAAAAAAAAAAACGAAAACAAATTAAAAGTTCAATGTAATCAAAACGAAAATAGAATCCAATGGAATATAAAAACCGTGAAAAAATAGGAAAACACAATACCATTTCACTAATAAAAAGACTTTTAAATAGATCAAAAATTTTATTTTAAGTAAAAATTTGTTTCTCCACAAAGGATAGAAAAACATATTTGGGAAAGTAAATGCAAATTTAAGCGTCCTATATCAGCTAAAAGAATTATTGAACCGAATACAAGGTTCTTATTTAAAGAAAGTAATTTTACTAACAAATTGACTAACATGAAAATATGATTGTTGTAATACGTAAAATCGGAATTACCATGTTTTATATGTATTATTATAAGTGTTATATATAATAAATTGTTGTGTTTTGAATTTTTTATTGATAAATTGACTAAAATTGAATAGAATTTTCGAAGTTGTTAAAATTGTTCATTTTTGCGTCTTACACTTAAAAATTTGCCGACGCTTACGATTCTAATGAGGTCTATTTGAAGTTTAATTACGTCTCCGATAATACAATAAAGTACAGTTGAATAAGAATAATCAATACCATGTTTGCATTCTCTCGGCGGAACGCATTTCCCATCTTTTCGCCTCACTAATCCTTCTTTGCAGCCGCATCCAGCTAGGCAAGGTCTTTTGCATGCGATATCTGGACCATATGTTTCGCAGTAACCTTTGCAAGGTATGCAATCAGTATATTCCTCACCATCGCCGTTACATTTCTCTGCAATTGACAATACATATTGCAATTACCTCAATTGACTGCAATATTACTGCAATTGACAACACACATTGACTATTTTAACACACTTATTACTCTGTTTTTGTTATAATATATTTTATTTATTTGCCACAAATTATATACATTAATTCCACATTCCATCAATGCATAATTTTGATTCCATACATATTTTAAACAAGGGATAAATAAATACATGCATGCAGTAGAACACAATACTAAATGGTAAAATAATAGAGAATTGTGACGAGTGCTCAGTAAAAACTGCGACAATTTAACAAGCTGGGGACCCGAAATTAATTTGATGGCGCAACAGAATCTCCTTCCATCAAATATACCCTTAATTTCTTTTTAAATAAACAATTTTGTTCATTTCCTTAATATTACCAGGTAAGCTATTCCAATATTTAATACCTTCGTATTCTATACCTTTCCTAAACAATTCAGTTCTTATTTTAGGCAATTTAAACTTAAATTTTCTTCTTGAATTGCGGTCAGAGTTAAAATTTAGAATATTGATACTAGCCATACGTTCATTTCCTTTTATTCTTTCATATATTATTTTGAGTATAGTGAATTCATAAAATTTATCAATTGGCATTATATTGTGTTTATTGGATAATTCATTATTATTGAGATCTTTTTTTAATTAATTTTAAAAATTAAACCTGGAGTATCTAATTAAATTTGTATTATTGCTATTTAAATTCCTCCAAATACTATCACAATATATCAGATGATTAAGTAAGTGGATAATATAATTTCAGTAATGTTTGGGATAGCACGTGATAAACCTCCCAGAATCCCCATTCCAGAGTTTATCTTTTTCTTTGTTTCTTTCCACCTGTCTATTCCAACTGATGCTCTTTATAAGTATAATTCCCAGAAATTCCAATTCCCTCACAATTTCAATTTCTTTATTATTTATATAAATTTTGTCCATAACGTCCAACTTATCTATTTTCTCGGTTTTTTTTGTTCTTAGACTCATTATTTTTCATTTTATTTATTTTCAACTGATGTTCATATTTTCATGTTATATCATGTCCAATTCCAAATAATTCAAATATACTTTTACCCTAAAAATACGCACTTGTATCGTCAGCATGTAAAGTTAGACTACATTGATCAGATATATGTACTATATCGTTTACTTACATGAGAAATAGAAGAGAATAAATAATGGACTCCTGATATTTGACACATGTATTACTTATTTGACACAATTTGACATATTTATTACTTATTTGATACATTTTACCATATTTATTACTTATTTGACATATCTTGACATATTTATTACGAGGGCGAATCAGAAAGTCTTTGCCCCTATTTTTTATTAGCCAAAATAAGGTACATACAGGTAATTACAAATATACATACTATTCTACGTACCTTACACTATTTTTCCACATAATCCCCACACTGGTTCAGACATTTGTCCCATCGCAGCACTAAATTTGAGATGCCCCTGTGGTAGAATTCGTCCGGCTGACTGTGGAACCACCGTCGGACTGCTGTCTTGGCTTCATCGTTGCACGTGAATCGCTGTCCTGCCAGGAACTTCTTCAGCGGACCGAAAACGTGGAAATCACTAGGGGCGAGGTCCGGACTGTATGCAATCAGAACCGCCGACAAGCTCCGGTCATTTCACTGGGAGAGTCTGGACCACCCACCATACAGTCCGGACCTCGCCCCTAGTGATTTCCACGTTTTCGGTCCGCTGAAGAAGTTCCTGGCAGGACAGCGATTCACGTGCAACGATGAAGCCAAGACAGCAGGACGAATTCTACCACAGGGGCATCTCAAATTTAGTGCTGCGATGGGACAAATGTCTGAACCGGTGTGGGGACTATGTGGAAAAATAGTGTAAGGTACGTAGAATAGTACGTATATTTGTAATTACCTGTATTTACCTTATTTTGGTTAATAAAAAATAGGGGCAAAGACTTTCTGATTCGCCCTCGTACTTATTTGATCCATTTTGACATTTATTACTTATTTGACACATCTTGACATATTTATAATGTATTTGCCACATTTATATTTATTTGACACATTTATTACTTCCACTAATTATCCAGTTCAGGGCAGCAGAATTTTAATCAGACCAGACATTTTTTTATCTTTTGATGTCCAGAGTGATCAACCCTCAATCGCTCTTTCCGCACGGCTTTAAGATTCTAAATATATTTATCAAAGACATTAGCTCTGATAATTGAGTCAAATTATGCAATCATGGAAAATAAGTTGAGAATAAATAATTTTGTGGGGGGATGATATGTGTGTTCACAAAGATAATGATTACCACTTGGGCACTGGTCTTCAGCAATGCATATTCCCTCCGCATCCCTATAATATCCCTTTTTGCAGTCGCATCCTTGATAGCAGTCATAATCACAATTCTTTTTCTCTTTGCAGGTATTGCAAGGACAGACACATTCACTACGCTCCTCGTTTTCAGGGCATACATCTAAAATTATTAAAAAATATAAAAAAGTTTCTGTGCTATCAATTTTTATGATGCTATTCATGAAGAACTAATATAAAACTGCAAAGAGTATATATGTAAATTAGTATGTATTTTACATACTATCGCAATTGCTGAATTCTAGGAAAAGCATTCGTAATGTTATAAAGTCGCTGAAGATGAAGTTGTTTCTGTAGTATGATTAAACACCGTTGTTAACTCATTAAAATAAAAGGATTTTCTAAAATGTCAACAAAATAACCTAATTGCACGCGTTAGTAAAATATTTATATATATCATCAATACCCGTTAGTAAGATAGTTACATCATGCTATATATATACCCGATGATATTCATCCGGATCTATACCTATCGAATACTATCTGATTAAATCTGACAAGATCGAATATATAAATTTGAAGGTGATTTAGCTTGTATCGATTATTATGTAGTATACGTATTGTATCGATTATTATACAGTAGAAATTCGTTAGTAAATTATCACTTGAGCAAAGTTTCAAATTCAATGAAATCGAAATCTATTTCTTTTAAAATTTACATTCAATTAATAATTATCTTATTGATCAACACTAATCAAAGCTCGATTGTTTTCTTTGTTAACATTTAAATGATGAATTTTTTAATGAAACGCCTATAGTAATAAATGATGGTATATATTTTATTAATAATATATATATATATATACATATAATATTAATATATAGGTAATATAATATATATTAATATAATATATATATAATAAATATATAATAAGTGGTTAATTCTTAAGTAGATATATATAGTTAGTAGTGATTACATTATTAATTAAGATTAATCTTAGATTAGAATCGAAAAATATATGTAACGTTATCTAGAAAACACCAAACTAGATAAGATGAAGCAGAAAGAGGTCAGTGACGTGAAACGAAATGGCCCAGGTATATACTTGTGAAAGATTTGAGAGACCCCATCCAGCAGTGGATAGATAAAGTTGTGCAAACAAAATAATGTAAACTGCATAAATAATGTAACCGTAATGATAACATACGTTAATAAAGGTGCAAATGATAAGTATAATCCCGGTACATATAATTACTGACATATATATAATATTAATATATATATAAATAATATATATATAATAATATATATATATAATAACATGTATATATAATATATATATAATATTAGTTAATATAGCTAATAAGTACTCAATCGTGGCTTTACCAATTTATTTCGTCTTCGCAAGTATGTTCGTGTTAAAAGAAAAAGTCAGCACGCATATTCCATAATCGACAACGGATCAGAAATTGGTTCATATTAAAAGTATTTCGTCTTAAGCGTATTTGTTTCAACGAAGTTCGACTGTACCAGATTACGCCAAATAATAATATGTACTATATAGATGGTATGTTGGTTTGGGTAAGAGGAACTTGCCCGTTTGTAAGACCATACATAATGATTTTAAGACCTATTGTCGGTCGGCGCTCTTCCCGAAATTTGTTCTGCATCGACCTTGCCGCCCCCAAAAAGATCGTCGTCAAATAAACTAAATTTATTTTAAAAAATATCGTTATGATATCTTATAACAATGTATATAAAGCAGGCTGCTCATAAATGCCGTCCTTTCCCTATCCTCCGCGATTTTTTGTTGCATTAGAGGAGGCGGAACGACAAAATTTTGTTTGTTTCTCCTAGTACGTAGCGAGTATCTAATTCAAATTTGTTCTATTGCTACTTAAATTCCTCCAAATTCCGAATTGTATGCAATCGAATCGCCGACAAGCTCCGGTCATTTCATCAGAGAGTCTGACCATCCACCATACTGTCCGACTTCAGCCTAGTGATTTCCACGTTTTCGGTCCGCTGAAGAAGTTCCTGGCAGGACAGCGATTCACGTGCAACGATGAAGCCAAGACAGCAGTCCGACGGTGGTTCCACAGTCAGCCGGACGAATTCTACCACAGGGGCATCTCAAATTTAGTGCTGCGATGGGACAAATGTCTGAACCGGTGTGGGGACTATGTGGAAAAATAGTGTAAGGTACGTAGAATAGTACGTATATTTGTAATTACCTGTATGTACCTTATTTTGACTAATAAAAAATAGGGGCAAAGACTTTCTGATTCGCCCTCGTACTTATTTGATCCATTTTGACATTTATTACTTATTTGACACATCTTGACATATTTATAATGTATTTGCCACATTTATATTTATTTGACACATTTATTACTTCCACTAATTATCCAGTTCAGGGCAGCAGAATTTTAATCAGACCAGACATTTTTTTATCTTTTGATGTCCAGAGTGATCAACCCTCAATCGCTCTTTCCGCACGGCTTTAAGATTCTAAATATATTTATCAAAGACATTAGCTCTGATAATTGAGTCAAATTATGCAATCATGGAAAATAAGTTGAGAATAAATAATTTTGTGGGGGGATGATATGTGTGTTCACAAAGATAATGATTACCACTTGGGCACTGGTCTTCAGCAATGCATATTCCCTCCGCATCCCTATAATATCCCTTTTTGCAGTCGCATCCTTGATAGCAGTCATAATCACAATTCTTTTTCTCTTTGCAGGTATTGCAAGGACAGACACATTCACTACGCTCCTCGTTTTCAGGGCATACATCTAAAATTATTAAAAAATATAAAAATGTTTCTGTGCTATCAATTTTTATGATGCTATTCATGAAGAACTAATCTAAAACTGCAAAGAGTATATATGTAAATTAATATGTATTTTACATACTATCGCAATTGCTGAATTCTAGGAAAAGCATTCGTAATGTCATACAGTCGCTGAAGATGAAGTTGTTTCTGTAGTATGATTAAACACCGTTGTTAATTCGTTAAAATAAAAGCATTTTCTAACATGTCAATAAAATAACCTAAATGCACGCACTAGTAAGATATTGATACATGTCATCAATACCTGTTAGTAAGATAGTGATATATGTGATCAATATCTGCTAGTAAGATAGTGATATATGTCATAAATATCTGCTAGTAAGATAGTGATATATATTATCAATAATAATCAACAGAGTCTATATTTCAGGTATTGTCAACAAGTTTATGTGGCCGTGTTCGTGAAGTACTTGAAATAGCACATGGGGTTTAGTCACAAATTACCAGTCCTATATAGAGTCACGTTATAAGTTTTTATAAGGTACATTTTTAATTCGAAAGGTTAACTCCTTGCTTTATTCCATAAATTTTGTCTAAATTTTAAAATTTTGTTTTTTAAATTTCTAAATTGCCATTAAGGAAATTTTGTTCAAGGGTAGTTCGTTACCATATTTCATGTGAGAAAGTCAATCGAACGAAAACTTTGATCGCGGATTTATTGAATTTAGATTTCATCGAAGTTATATAATTTCTGAAAGGCTTCTTGGTTTACTCATATATAATATATAATTCTGTCCTATACCCCCATTTTCGAAATATGATTGTCAAAATTTTAATAATATTTATATTGTTTATTATTTTATGTACCATCTATTATTTACAATATATTTTTGATTAATTTAGATAATCTATAAACTGTTTTACAAAATAGTTTGGCTCTACTGGTGAAAGTACAAGCAGAGAGAGAACCACAGGTATGAAAAATATGCCAATCTGCTAAAATTAAATCTTGAATTGGAAAATGAAAAATTGTTATGAATGTCGGAACAGTTCTTTGCTGAAAAGTTACTTTACCTTTTTCACATTCCCTTTCACGTACGCATTTTTCATTATCATCTCTGTAGTAACCTTCAATACAGTCACAACCTGGTCTGCATGCCACTTTTATGGGGCAACCTACTTTGATATATTTGCAAGCTCTGCAAGGATTAACGCACTCCACCTCTTCCTCGTTCCTTGGGCAAACGTTTTCTAAAAATATTATGTCGCATTTGAAATATGTAAGAACACGGCGTGATCGATAATTGTTATCACATTTAATTTTATGAACATTGATTACATATATATATATATAGGACACTTCAGTAAAATATGTGAATGCCTTTTCTTCGAACATGTACAGTGCAACAAATTAAAAATTAAATTCGAATATTTAGAAATTTTGAATATATTTAAAGTTACAATAATGACAAAATGTTACTTTTGGGGCAATCCTTCGATTGTACACAACTTCCATCCGTATTCCTGACCAAGCTATTTTTACAGAAACATCCTTCAACGCATTTATCTATGCACAGAATTTTTATAGCAAGATTCTCACACGTTTTGGGACAAGCTGTACCACACTTTTTGTACTTTTTGTCATCGCTGCATTCTTCTTCTGATGTCCACGAGTGCTTAGGGAAGACCGGGGCTGGTTGTTACACTTGCTATTACTCTTTCCTGGATCGCGTGAAAGTCTTGATGCTAGGTGGCAAGATACCTAGCTGGTACCGCCATCTACCAACATTTGTTTATACGGATCTGTTAAAGGCAACACTTGCAGTTCAGAAAAGAATTTTAAAAGCGAGGTAAATAAAAAATCACGATTGTTTAAAAGTTTTTTTAAGTGTACTTAAGTTTTTAAGGATTATTTCTGTGATGTAACCACGTTATAATATACATTAAAATGTTACAAACAAGCCTAGTATCACGGATGTTGTTGTCCACGCCTAACTTCGGTGGTGAATTCAAATCCAACATGGCACAACATGGGGCAGGTTGTAGCAAAGCGACTGGGGTGGGTTGTACCATATTAGAACCTACCCCAGTCGCTAGAGAAATTTGGAATGCATTTTTTCACCTTTAATTTTTTGAACATAATTTTTTTCAAATTGATATTAATTCATTGATCTTCAAAACCATTTGACAAACATATTAGTATTTTCCGTGTATTTCCAAAATATACTTTTCTTCAATTTGTTTTCCCAGAATTTTCTTATAAGAATTGTGACCTAAAAATTGTGAATTTTAATAGCAATAGCTGTAGAGTGGAAATTCGAAGTATATGAATTTTAAAATTAGTTTCTTTTTGCATTTTTTCTTAAAATCCTATCAAAAATTTCGAAAGAAAATTCATTCCTTACCTCTCTGTCTATAAGATATTTCTATTTTATCAAAAGTTGAATAATATCATAGGTTATATAAGAAATACCACTTTCTCGGTCTTTTTCACAGGTTTGTCAGTGGATTTTTGATACAGAATTTAATCACAGAAAGGCTTTTATTACGTATTATGATTATACTTACGTTATAATCGTTACAGAAAAAAAAATGGGAAAAATCTTCAAAAAATAAAAACATAAAGTTGGAAAGGTAGTACCGGACCCTTTAAAATTTGTTATTGTTTTGCAGATTCCTATTTCTAGATTTTGTGTATCTACTGTATTTAAAGTAGAACAGTATCTAGACCTATGAATTTAAATTTCTCATTAATAAAAATGGCCCATCTAGTGGCCACTGCTAGTTAAGGGCCTACCCGGGATTTAATTTTGGGGAGGGGGGTTGATCCTTATATTTATTACCTAGAAGGACCTTTACCTTTCCAACGTTTAACTTTTTCATTTTGGTGTTGAAATCCTATACCCCTCGCTTGGTACGGCCTTGCTGCTTGTGGAATTTTAAGAAAAATCAGGAACTGAATCGGAACTCATGTAACGATAATTTATATAAATTATTGTTAATCTTGTTCCTAGATTGTCATTATCATTATTGCTGTTATCAGTATTACCTAGGCCCATATGTTTTTTCAGAATAGTGAGAAATTACGAGAGAAAAAGTACCAGAGGGGCAACACCTGCTGATGTAATGAAAAGAGCAGCTGAGCAAGTAATCACCAATGGTCAACGAATCCGATCTGTTACTCGGGACTTCGGTATCTGCCACGTAATACTCTTACGATACGTTAGGAAACTTAAAAATGTACCAACCGAGGAGAGGAAAACAACAGTTGTTGGTTATAGACATAATCGGCAAGTTTTCAAATCCAGGAAAGCTCTCTTGGCTTCTCTAGCTTCTCGTGGAGCTAGAAAGGTATTTGACATCAGCTGCAAGCATTTGGACTTACACCTAAAGAAATGAGAAAATTAGCCTTTATGTGTGCAATTGCTTTTGATATTAATTTCCACTATCATGAAAAAAAATGGCTGGACCCGACTGGCTGACAGCATTTCTGAAACGACACCCGAGACCGCCATTGCCTAAACCTGAGCCCACCAGCTTAGTTAGAGCCACTAGATTTAACCTTATAAATGTATGTAGCAGATTTTTTTGCCAAGCTAGCTGATGCTACTGGTCGTTTCCATTTTGAACCAAATGATATCTGGAACATTGATGCAACAGGGGTTATAACTGTATAACGACCAAATGTCATTGTAGCAAAGACAGTAACCAAACAAGTTGGCTCTTTAAGATCTTCAGAGAGAGGATTACTTGTAACCGTGTGTTTTGCTGTAAATTCAATTGGAAACTCCATTCCACCAATGTCCATCTTCTCACGAGTGCACTTTAAAGATTACTTCATCTGAGATGGACTAATAGGATGCATTGGCATGGCAAATAAATCGGGATGGATGACGGAACACGGGTTCTACCGTTTCATGGAACATTTAATCAAATGTGAGACCATCGGTGAATCGGAAGGTGCTAGTGCTTCTCGAGAATCACAAGTCACATCTCGGCATTGGGATGTTTGATCTTGCCAAAACAGATGGTGTTGTGCTTCTTTCTTTTCCGCTCCATTGTTCACATCGTTTACAGCCTTTAGATAGATCTGTATATGGGCTGTTCAAAAGCTAAATCAACACAGCACTGGAAGCATGGTTTCGGAATAACCTTGGCAAAACAATGACAATTTATGATGTGCCGTCTGTTGTTAATGAAGCCTTTCCAAGAGCAACTACACCCAAGAACATTACAAACGGCTTTGCAGCTACTGATATCGCTCCATTTAACCTACAAATCTTTACCGATGATGATTTTTCCCCAGTTTTCGTTACAGAGAGACCTACGCCCGACGTTAAAAACCTAGATCCACCATAACAAATTAAGCCCAAAACATCAGTTCCCATTTCTTCTTCAGATACGGATGAAGTTTTACCACAAAAATCACATGGCTTTGATCCAGAACCATCAACATCCGGTCAAAATTACACGCAACTAACATCAGCAACAACATTGTCCCTTTCGCCGGAGGTTGTTCAACCTTTTCCAAAGGCTACTGATACAAAAAATTGTGACAAAGGGTAGAAACAAAAGATCTGCAGAAAGCACATTGTTGGAAGA
>QLNU02014176.1:517460-531319 GCA_006491805.2 Dysdera silvatica
TGATAAAATAAGAAATATTTTCGATTAGTTGAAGATTAAAATATAAAGAAAGTTTAAATTATCGGAATGTATATGAATAAATCAGAATATAAAAAAAGTATTACCTGTATTTAAAAAACTAATTGTTGGTTATGAAAATTTAAAATTATAATGTACATGAATAAAAAAATTCTTCTGAAAACATTTTATCTTTCAAGAGTAACCTGTAATATAAGTGAATATATGTAGGTTAGAATACCCATCCCTATATACATGAGACGCCATGAGAGTGTGTAGACAGTGATGGTAGCGCATGAGTGGAAACGGAGAAGTCTGAGAGAAGTGAAGCAACCGAGTTGGAGAGTAGACGCAGGGCAGCGACGCTTACGATGACATAGGAATATAGGGGATATTACCACCGAGACGATATATAGCTGTGACAATATACTTATGAAGAATTAGGATAATTTGTGTTATGTGCTTTAATGTAGAAGACACAACATTGTAACTATGTGAAGTAGCTGTAGCAATTATTCATTAAAGGACATAATATTTATCCATAGAGTTTCATAGTGCTTCATTCTAAAGCATAAGTCCCACAAATATATAATATGAAAAATAAAGGGGATTTTTGCAAAAAAAACAAAGAAGCAGGTATATATAAATTTAAAACAATTATTTATCTAAAGTTATAATTCGAGAATGTTACTTGGAAAAGATTATACCATTTTCATTCCTTATTATCTAGGATAATGTTTTATTTGTTTTCCATAATTTTATTATATTTAATAGTATTTTCAGTATGAAGATACGAGCGGGTGAATTTTAAAATGGGTGATTTTACTTGCCATAGCGAAGCATGGGATATAGTCAAACCAATGAAAATGTGGAACAACTCGAGTCCTGGCAGACCCAAAAATGCCTGTATCATATACAATATATATCAATAGTGGAAGATGAAGGAGGGATATAATCCAGGTAATAATTTTGTGAGCAGAAGTGAGTCCAGAGTGGTGAAGCTTGTGGATGATGCGATTGCGCTGACTGAACATAAACCCGTTCTAGGTATTTTGAATGCTGTGATGAAATCACAGGAAGTGCCATTTCGAAGATGTTTAATTTTAAAAAGGCTAATTGGATGAATTTCCTTGAGCAATTGGAGAGGGGAATTATCAAAATTTCTGTGCGCACAGAGAACTATGACGAATTTGTCAAAGTTGTGAAATACACCTCAAAGAAAAACATACAGAGAGGTTGCCGAACACAATACATTCAGAGACTAACTGGTGACATCAAACTATTACTTAGCATGTATCAGAGATCATTT
This sequence comes from Dysdera silvatica, assembly GCA_006491805.2. Taxonomy (NCBI): domain Eukaryota; kingdom Metazoa; phylum Arthropoda; class Arachnida; order Araneae; family Dysderidae; genus Dysdera; species Dysdera silvatica. Next base: position 518,767 of record QLNU02014176.1, read on the forward strand.
GTGTAGGATCCTTACGATGAGGACACGATAGAGGCTGCAGGCAAGTTAATGAGGGAAATCACTGAAGATCGAAAAGCACGATGGTGCGCGTTAGAATAGAGTCTCAACGTAACATAATATGGTAGACGTGCTTGAAGGCTACTAAAAAATTTAACTGCAGACCCAACTAAATCTCAACAGATGCATACACAGATGTAATAGCCGATCGGGTAGCAAGTCAGCTCTTAGAGAAGGTGAAAATCAAAGGGAAGAGAGATTGGGTGCAAAATGTACGTACAAGAGAAAATCGGGATAGCGGACCCCTTGATACACCTTTTTACCAACAGAATTATAGAAGCTATTAGAAAGATAAAGCTAAATAAATCTGTGGGTATTAGTGACCGCACAGTTGAAAAAGTAGAACACTTTCATCCCCGTGCTTTTGAGTATCTGCTGCAGATGATGGGTAGTTACATCACAGAACTTAAGATCCCCAGAGTATGGAGACAGGTTAGAGTGGTGACGTTGTTAAAGCCAGATAAGGAAGCAACCGACCCGAAAGGTTACCGATCGGTGTCATTGCTATGCCATCTTTACAAGATACTGTGGAAAGTATGGTTCTCAATCGTGTCGCAGAAACCTTTATCGGAAAGATCATGATGGAACAGGCAAGGTAAATCCTACTGCGGACAGGTACTTAATCTCACACAACACATAGAGGATGGCTTTGAAAGAAAGATGATTAGTGGTGTGGCTTTTATAGGTTTGACTGCTGCATACGATATTGTTAACCACGGGAAATTGTTGTATAAGATATATCAGCTAACGGATGACTATAAATTTACGATATATTCGTATAAATCAAACACTACACAGATTAAATTAAACAACAAGTTTTGATCAACATTTTTTAGCATGGTGATACCAGCGCCGACGTTATGGCGTGATTAGATGGTGAAACGTTCGAAAGAAAATAAATATTTCTGCCTTCGGTGGGACCTGAACCCACGACCTTCCACTTGCCGGGCGGATGTTCTACCCACTGAGCTACGAACGACAATATATAATCTCTTACGAATGCATTTAAAGACAATTTACTAAAACTGGTTATTATAAACTACTTTTTCTTCTACTGACAAATTGTACCCTCTTGTTGGTATTGCCCCACCAACTATTAGAAGGGAGGTGGCGGCTGATGTCGAGAGATTCAAACCAGAATATGACACTCGACATCTACTAAGTGGATACATGCCCTCGACTCGTTGGCTTAAGTCTAGGAAGAGTTTTATGTCAAGAACTAAAGCCCTTGAGGATTCTATGAGAGTGAATCGACTGGCTAAATGGATGGAGGAACTTACCAGAAGGGAAATGGAACCGAGAGAGTGCAGATGACTACCGGACGTTAACTCCATTATACAGTCCGGAGGACATTGAATAGAATATGGGTTGGAGTACTGAAATATAAGACAAATCTGATCAAGGTAGGGCTATTATTAGACAGGGACATGAAGTGCCACTGTGGAGAAATTCAGAGCTCAGCACACTTCTGTCCACAGTTACCGGAAATATGTACTACGGACCACTTGCTTCAGGCCAATGACAAGGCCGTAATGGCGGCAAATTTTTGGAACTGTAAAGTTTGATCTGGACACGGAAAGAAGAAAGAGTATGAATGTAATGTTCTTTTTCTTGAACTGAAGGGTAATTAATTAATTAATTTATTTATTTATTTATTTATTAAGTATGCCACATACTTTTTACAGGTGTTGGCCATTTTGTAAACAAAAATATATGTTTAGCTTAAGTTGCACAAATTCAAACTGACAAATTGAAAATTACTGAAGAGAATGTGCATTTAATGCAATTATATTTTTGCCATAAGTCCAGTGTTTGATTTGCGATAAAAATAAATGTTTCAGTATAGAAAAAATATATGAGGAGATATAATTAGTGATTTAAACACAAAATATATAATTAGAGACTTGACTAAGAAGGAAAAGCAGAAAATCATAAAGCAAATTCAAACAAATGGTTTCCGAGAAAGTGAGAGGTCTTATTGCGCATTCTTAACGCCAAAATTTGTTGAAGAGCCCACAAATACTTTAAAAAATCTGCATTAATTACATAATATTCAGTAAATTTAACGTTTTTCTTCATGCCCACTACCGTGAAATTATCGGTTCTCCACATTAAACAAAAGAAATTAAATGAACGTTACTAACGCGCTGTTGGAATGTGTTCACTCCTATAGCATTTTGCTTGGGAGTGAAAATACGATGAAGGGGAGGATGGAAAGCAATTTACTTTGATTTAAAGTCCTTTTATTTGCCCACACGGCGACCAACGCATGTCGCATAACGAACGTCTTAAGCTGTTAAGACTTTTAATGGAGGTGTAAAGAACGCAGAAGAAGTAAAAATAGAAAAGTGCGGAAGTGAAAAGAAAAGGAAATACTAATGAGTACCTTTTTTTTTGAACTTTCCTAACACCTTTTAAAGTATTTGCGCTACATTGCATTCACCATCAGAAAGGTCTTTTGCATTGTTTCTTCTATCCCAGTTTTCAACAATTTTACTTTTTCAAGTGTTTTGTTTCGGAAACTTTTTAGGCTAATGGGGTGAGACTCTCTGCGGGTAATTATAATAAGTAAAAAAAAAGGCTTTTTAACGCCCTCCGTACGTAATTATCTAAATGAAAAGAGTTTTAATCAATATTAAGTTTGGAAGTTTCGTGGCAATGGGCGCAACCGAGATTAGACAAAACATTTTAAATTCCCCTTCGAATGAAAGCATTTAAGCTACGTTGAAAAAAAGCTCCATTCGCTTTGGGCCCTCTTTTTTGATTATTTTAAGACCACGAGTTGAGGGCTTTAATCGCAGTACGAGCTGTAGAGCACAAAACCATTATTCAAATTTTAGTCGCTTTTTTTTAAGGTGAAAGAAAAGGTATGCCTGTTTTGAGAAAGAAAAAAAAAATCCGCAAATTTTCCTTTTCTTTTAAATCTACGTAGCACTTTGACTATAAATTCTAGGCGTATTCTTTAGATTTTAATTGAATGTATATGTAAATTAAAAAGGGAGGTAATATTTTTTTATATTTATAATTGACGATGTGTTGAGAAATGATGTATGATAGAAGAGCGTGGAGGATTGAATACAATAGTAAGACTGATAAATTCACTGATGAATGTAAAGGATTGATTAAATGTAAAAGTAACTAAAATAATAATAAATGGCTGCAGAAATTACTGCTGCAGTAATTAATGGCTGCAGAAATAACTGAGACAAAATATGTTGAGAACAATTCCGTCTTATATATATATGCGTAGTTTATTTTCTTTACACGTTTTATGATCATCTTAATTTTGCTGAAAACAAATTTAAAGCGAACTCGTTATGATACAAGGACTCTTCATTTATTATGAAATATTTAACTATGACATAATTCAAATATATCTGCAAATAACTGTTTCATTTAACCCTGCTGTTCGGTTCGAGTCTATTTGACCCGAAATCAAATTTAAGCCAATTTATTATAAATTGTAATGATGTTTATAATGAATTGTAATGATTTCATTTATCTTATTATTTGAAACTTTATGTATAATCTTTACAAATTGATGATGAAAGGAAATTGATTCTCTTTTCATCTGTTTTTTAAAAACGTTGTTTTTACATATGTAGCGTTCGGGTCAATATAACCCAAATTTGTTTTTGCATTTAAAACGTTTTGTAGGTGTTTATCATATTATTAATTAATTATTATTATTAATTATTAATTATCTTATTTCAAGGTACTGGCAGTTGTAGAGTATTTGGACATATTTTCTGCAATTTATTTCTTGTTTTATATATTATATATCCATTATAACTCAAGCGTGACATGGCGAGAAAAATCATGTCTGCCCCAAATGATTATTTTGCTCGGCCTATAGGCATCACATTTATAGGAGCGCATGCCTTCCTGAACATTTACATGCAATATAATGTTCTACAACTTGACGCAAATGCATCAAAAATTTCTAATCAAGTTTCCTCGAAAATGGCGATACTGAAAACTCCAGAATTAAAACCAGCGAAATAGGATCGGTTTGCTTATACGTGGGTGCCGAAAATTATTAAATATATGGACTTCGTGTGACAGTAAAACCTCTTACACCTTGGAGTTACAAATCTATAGAGGAAGAGAAGCATGTGGCCGACAGGAAAAATTGAAGATAATCAGGTAGTGTCAGATCTAACTGGCGGTTTGAGGGGCCATAATGTTACTTGTGATGATTGTTTTACATCGTATAATTTAGGTCAGTTTCTTCTGATAAAGAACACTATGATAGTTGGAACTATATAGAAAAATAAACCAGAATTTTCCAGAGAAATGAACAATGAAGAAATAAACAATTCTTCTTTTTACTTTACGAAAGATACAACCGTAGTCAATTATATCCAAAACAAAAAAGAACAGAAACCTAATTCTTATGAGTACTCTTTAAAATGATAAATTTGTAACTGATAGAGTTGACAAATAATATATAATGATGATATATATTGATGATATATAATGATATATATAATGATAATATATAATGATGAAATAATACTGTATTAAAATTTTACCAAAGGGGCAGTGGATGCTCTAGATCAACTTGCAGCTTTCTGCACTTGTAATTAAAAGTCAAACCGTTAGCCAATGAGCTTTCTATAATTTATTTCACATTTCGGATATTGACCAATGTTCTGTGGATATCAATAAATCCTGGGTGGAATGAAAATAAGCTGATGAAAGACGATTGTTTTTGAAAAAAATGGAAAAGTCGCTTGCAATGCCACTTATGGCTTCCAGTCAGGCTATGTCAAGAACAGAAGAATCAGAAAATGTGGTAAATAAGGTACGAAGAGAAAGTCCTCCAAGTCCCCCTCACAACCTAGCCTCAGCTTTATCAAGCGTAAGGACAGGGCCGGCGCAAGCTAACTTGGCGCCTTAGGCGAACGACCTGTGTCTCAAGAAAATCAACCTACCGACGCATTTTAAATAGTAACAAATAGTGATATGCTTACATACGTAAAAAACGCTTAGACAAATCATTAAGTATTACCTATATATATGCTCAAGAATTTATCTCGATTATCATATACTACTAAGCATCTTAAAAGTCTGTCGTGATGCCGCTCTACCAATATGGCCGCTCTAGGCGTCTACTTAGTTCGTCATATGGTTGTGCCGGGCCACAGGATGACTGGTAAAAACGTGCTCGATGCAAGTTTCGTTTATCAAAGAATGACAATAAAACAAACGTCGTTTATTGTAAATATCAGAAATACATATATAAGGCACATGTCATTTGCTACTGCCCGAACTAGTTCAACCCAAAATAAGATTTTCCAGTTTTTAAACCCTAATTCATTGCTTTTTGTTCTTGATTTCTTATCTTAATTATTATTTAAAAACTTGTTCTTTTTATAATTTTGAAATACATGTTGTAAAAAATTAAGTATTTATGTTTATTTTTTCGCATCATATAAAAAGTAGCAAAGGTGGGTCATATTGCATATTGACCGGAACATAACAACCGTATAGTAAAACTGAACAGAAGAGCAGTGTTAAATATCTGTTTCATTTCTTCTCACGTCGAAATCCGCTATCTAAAAATTATAGCCATACCATTGATTTCTGTTTCGTAAAACCGATATCTGAAAATTATAGCCATACTACCATTGATTTCTGTTTCTTAAAACCGATATCTGAAAATTATAGATTTCTGTTCTTAAAGCCGATATCTGAAAATTATAGCCATACCATTGATTTCTGTTCTTAAAAACCGATATCTGAAAATTATAGCCATACCATTGATTTCTGTTTCTTAAAACCGATATCTGAAAATTATAGCCATTGATTTCTGTTTCGTAAAGCAAAACTGTACTTTAAAAAATTTTAAATAAAATTTAATTTTAACACTGTCAGAATGTAATTGAATGATTTAAATCACTTCCTAAAATATTAGAATAGAACTGAATGTACATAATATACAATTGAATTACCAATAAAGATAATTTTCTTTTTAAATGACTTTCTTTTGTTTTCTTCCTTGCATTTGTTTAAATATATCTTGAGATACAAGAACACCAGTGGTCAAGATCTATCAGGAGCAATACTTTCCAAAGTACTCTACTTTCCAAAGAATCTGGAACTCTACTACCAAGCGAGCCAATTCTCGAGCTGAGATGAACAGAAATGTGGCACATGTTTCCCGATACCATTGGGAGTTGAACCAGAGTTAATGGCACTATATACGGATGTGCTACCACTGCGTCACCGTATAGGGCCGTGGGCCTACATTTTCACCAAGGAATGACAGCCTCGTAGGTTCCTCTTAAATGAAAAATTAGTAGGTAAGCGTTCTTTCTTTTGGCATCGTAATTAATGGCACTATACACGAATGTGTTACCACTGCTTCACCGTGTAGTGCCGTGGACCTATATTTTCACCTGGGGATCCGAACTTTTCAGGTTCCTCTTAAATAAACAATTAGTAAGTAAGCGTTAAGCGTTCTTTCTTTTCTTTTGGCACCGGAGTTAATGGCATAGTACAGGAATGTGTTACCACAGCATCACTGTATAGGGCCGTGGACCTACATTTTTACCAAGGAGTACCAATCTCTTAGGTCCCTCTTAAATGAACAGTTAGTAGGCAAGCGTCCTTACCTTTCTTTTGGCATCGGTGGAAATCGAAATCGGATCGGTAGTACTTTAGGACAGCGGTTCTTCAACTGTAGTTCGTGGACCCCTGGGGGTCTGTGAGACCCTCCCAGTGTCCCCAAGGGTGAGAAAAAATGCTAAGACCGGCGCATTTACTCCCTAATGCTAAGAATAAATTATGAGGGGACGAAAAATTCCTTCCTTAAATAGTGAAAATTAGTGATGAAACACTAGAAATAAATATGTATGATGCAAATTCTGGGCTTTAAACTTAATTAAAGAGTTAATTCTTGGGGGTCTGCGAGGGTGAGTGATCTCTGAAGGGGGTCCGCGGTCTAGGAAAGTTAAAGAATCTCTGCCCTAGGACAACGAACACATTTTGATTGCACCACCGCAAATTTCCCTTGCGTGGAATTTTATTGTATTATCCTGTTTATTTTAGTTGATAGATTCTCATTAATTTCGATTATGAATTAAACTGGAAGAAGCTTCATTCATCAGACAAAATAAATTATCCTTACTTGAGGTGAGGCAAATTAAAAAATGAGCTCCGAAAATATTGAGTTTTTTTAAATTTCACCAGCTTCATCTCCTCACTATATTAATCTATAAGTACATACAGTGAACTTTCGTTGAAGCGGCTTCGCTAGGATAGATTTTTCATTAATACTAGAAAATTTCCTTTCCGCTTCTGAGATATACTGATATATATTTCCTCTTTTTAATGCAAAATCCCGTTTATATGGACAAAACTCGGCGTCCCTTGCTATTAACGAGAGCCAACTTCATATACAGGGTGTTCCGAAAACACTGGAACAAAAGAATATGGCCATGGTTCTTGAGCAAATGGATCATAATGGACCCCTACTCAGGAGGTCGGAAATGAATATCCATAGAGTTATGACTATAAAAAATAACAAATTATGATTGGATAAAAAACAAAAGTTACTCCCATGATGCATCTGTTTAACCTTTTGTGTGTACAAAGTTTTTGTTTTGTAGGTAATAGAAGGAAATTTTTATTGGTGTTAAATTTTCATCCAGGGTTATACTTAGCAAATTGTAGGTATTGTATAGTAAATTACACTTCGTGTTTTTGCAAGCGCAAGCATAAAATAAAGCATAATCTAATGGAAAGGTTATATAATATTCATATACTATATGCAATATGCGAAGTGCATAGTAGGGGGGAGCGAAAAAGGGTGAAATTTTAAAAAAGTTATATAATGAAATAGCAATAGATGTGAAAAGTAGTCTATTGACCAGTAAAATACTGGTGAATTTTTTTTGCAATTTTCATACTTTATCTTCATTCCCTGCAAGAGCCTTCAATTTTTGCAATTTTTACAGTAAATTTCAAAATTATGATATGTTATTGTCTCATGTTATTTTTCTCATTACATTAGAATTCTGTTGATCCAGCCCCCTTATATGTAGTGAAAAATTACGGAAAATTTGGGGGGATATTGGGAATTTTCTCATAAAAAACACTAGTTGAAAAAACACTAGTAGAACACCGTTGATTCTTCCCCTCAAATATGATGGAAAATCGCGAAAAATGCTTCTGTTCATCATTATGAGATAAAATAACGATTTTTTTTTCAATAACGAAACAAATTTCGAATATTTTGGGGTCACGGAATTTTTCAGAATTTCAAATTGAGACAAAAGGAGGGGGGCGCTTTTCCGGGGAGGGCGGATCAACGGAACTTTACGGTAATAGTTTCGACGCTAAATTAGTTTTAATAACCGATATGACTGACATTCATTTACAAAGATGTTGAAAGATGGCGACAGTAGTTCCACGGAACAGGACCTTAGTCCACTATGACGTCAGGCCACATGTCATTAGTGCTATTAGTTCACACTCGCTGCCACCCACTCATTTTCATTTATCGCCTTTGGAGTGTGTATCTTCGTTCTATCCAAATTAGAATGTCACATACGAGAAAGCAAGTTAACTGTTCTATTATTGGTAATCCAAGAGAACTCATTAGTATCGTTCTGCCGATGCGAGAAGACATATTGCGTCATTCAAATGGATTAGGCTACAAAAAGAAAATGCAGGACAATATAAACCGAAAGTCTGGAAAATTTATGAAGAGATTGCTGCTAAACTTGAAGAAATTTGGAATAAAGCTTCAATCCCAGTTCTTCATCGTGTCAAAATAATTTCCTTGATAAAGAGAGAGCATGAGAAACACCTGAATCTTCTGAAGTCTTATTACGGCAGCAAGGAATCTGTCAACTTTCAATAAAAGAAGTAAAATATTTTGTGACATTACTGCATGCAAGTACAATGACTATAAACACTGGCATTGTGAAAAATCCCGGAAAGTTCCCATAAAAGAGAAGTCTTTCATAACTGACCAGAAATCTGCCAAAATAGTGGCTATTGGTTCCGTAGATCTTCGAACCACCAAGCAACTCAAGTAAAAAGTTCAAGAAAGACGAGATCTAACTTTAGAAGAAGCACGAATTGGCAAATTACAAAAAAGCAAACCCGCAACCTACAGCGAATCATTAGACACTTCTGGCGCATACGTTTTAGTCGACGAAGACGCAGTCTAAGAAAATGTAGTCGTAGCAGACGCTGACAAAGTTATTTTCCTAGCAAAAGGATCTGATAGATCTGAACCGTTGCCGTCAACATCATCTACGCCACAAAGAAGACTCAAGCTTGCAACATTTGCAAGAACATGTGACAGATATGGAGTTGCAGCCAGATCTGCTGCTGTCCTGGCGTCCACATTACTGCACGATTTAAGCAGCAGAAGCAAAGCTGAAGAAGATTTATCGATTATCGTAGACCGATGTAAAAAGTTCCAAGAGAACGAAGCAAATTGCGACGAAATCTTCAAAAACAAGTGCTCGGAGAAGAAATTACTCTTCAAGGTTTTTACTTCAATGGGCGAAAGGACAAAACTTTGGTCATGGAGAAGATTTAAGATGGCAGTTCCCATCGCAGGTGTGAAGTGGAAGAGCACATATCGATCATTCAAGAACCTGGTAGCGTGTGTTTCTCAAGCATCTGGCACAGCACCAAATATCAAGAAAGCTCTGTGGAATTTTCTGACTACTAAAAACATCGACACATCAAAATTTCTAGCCGTGGGGTGTGACGGTACCGTTGTTAATACGGGAAGAGGTGGTGGTATTATTTGTCTCCTGGAGAAGGAGCTTTGAAGACCCCTTCAGTGGATAATATGTCAAATACATTCTAAGGAACTTCCGCTAAGGTATATGTTAGAGCGTCTGGATGGACCAACAACGGGCCCTCAAGGATTCTCAGGACCTATCGGCAAAAGTTTAATCAACTGTGAATATTTAACAATCGTTAATTTTCAACCAATTGTAGGAAATTTTCCAGTCGTCGAAAACAGTCCATCGAAAGTCTTAGTACAGACCAAAAATATCTCTGGGATGTATGCAAAGCTGTTTCATCGGGTGAAGGCTCGCCGAAACTGGCGGCACGAAGTCTTGGAAAATTATCCCATGCAAGATGGCTTACTACCACTAACCGAGTGCTTCAATTTTACATCAGCACTACAGATCGATCCATCTGCAAATTTGAAGGAGCTGACAACTTTTATCATGAAAGTGAATACTCCCATATGGTTTTACATGAAATGCAATCAAACCATCAAGGATGTTCCATTGAACCTATGTCGTACTTTAACCTTCTCACTGTACCTAAGCGGTGAACTAAAGCTCATTGTAGATTCTACAATTCAGCGCAATGGTTTCTTCGCACATCCGGAGAATGTACTTGTAGTCATGCTCACCGATAAGCGAAAATATATTTGTAAGTTAGGTATCCGCCGAATCCTTTCTGCGAGGTCAACAATGTAAAAAAAACCCACTTGTGCGCAAGTTTAAAATTCCAAAAATATACTTTGGTGCACAAGACTATGTTGACTTTATCAACTGGCAAAAATGTGAAGTTTCAGAGCTACATCTGACACTTCATCTATTGGAAAAAGATTTACAGCAATGCACAAAGGAAGGTTCGCCTTTTCTTCTACTCATGTCTCATTTCCCATGTCATACCCAAGCAGAGAAAAGGTGCATTAAAATAATCACCGAAGCTTCTTCGGAAGTATGTGGTATTTTAACTCGAGATGGATTTATTAGAGTAGGGATTCTGGACAGGTCAATCATACCCACTTTCGAAACGAAATCGCAATACAAACCTACGATTTAAGAAGATAATGCCAAAGTTAAGGTAGGTGGGACGGGCACGGGAAAAATTCGTTATGCAGCCATCTCTTCGTGGTGAGTTCTGGGTGGTTCATGGAACCAGCAAAGAGCTGCATTTTAGAAATAATTTAATAAATGACAGAATTAATAATTTTGAAAAAAAATATTTAAAATTAAAGTTTTTAGTTTTACCTTGAAATTTTATAATTTTTAAAACTCTTCCGGGGCATGAAGATGGTGTACGAAATTTTTTTTTAAAAAATCCCCAGTACTACACTAGTCAATAGACAACTTTTGACACCTAATGCTATTTAATAGGACAACTTTTATTTTTTTGCTCCACCCTAGTGTACAGTAGTGACATACAGGGTTTTTAAAAAAAAAACTTTCGCTGTTTACAAGGATCTAGCGACACTAATTTTTGAAATACTGAGTTTCAGTTCAAAATTTACTTTAAAAATATAGGCTGAAGACGTATACACACACCTAAAATGTACTTATTCTCTTCCATATTCATTAAAATCCATATCTTAAATTTTATCTCAAAAATTCTTCAAAAATTACGCTCAGTAGTGCGTTGTAGCTAACTGAAGTTTCTATTAAAATACCCTGTGTATCTGGCAAATATATTTGTTCTTTTATCTTTAAAAGGATACTCAAAATGCCATTTTGAACCAATTTTATTACACGCTGTAGAAAACGGAAAAATGACATTACAATTCTATTTTAATATGTATATATATATATATTTGCGTTGCTTCACAAAAAGACTGCCTGATCTACGTGCGTTACCTTATAACGAACGCCTAGAGGCTGTGAGACTATACACTCTATGGAATAGCAACGCCTCGTTACAGATATAAAACTTTTTTACCGAATGATTCGCGGTTTAGTTTATACGGACCAATCACAGTCTATGTTTCATCTTGTCGGTCAATCCTCTAGGAGAGATCACCCATGGAGGGTCCATTTGCTAGTTACTCGCCGGAACTCCAGATACTATTTTTATACACAAAGAGTTGGACGAGTATGAAATTCATTGCCATCAACTACCGTGTCCCGAGAGACATTTGGATTATTTTGTATAGCACTCGGGGCTTACTACTTATCTGATTTCTTGAAATGTTTTCCCTTTTAACTTTTGGTGTTTACTTTAGAGCTTTACTTTATCTTTTAGAGTTCTATTGTCACATTATCTAATTGTTTTTTATTCGTTTTTGTACTATTCTTAGTTGTGACATTTAGTTATCATTCTCGATCTAAGAGTCTTTGACCTGTCGGGTTTTGAACTTATAAATAAATAAATATCATCATCATATTCAACATTTTACTATTCACTTCTGGATAAAGGTCTCTCCAAATGCTTTCCACACACGTCTATCCTGAGCAATTCGCTTCCACATCACCCCAACCTGTTTTCTTATTTCATCCACCCATCTAGTTTGAGGACGTTTTCTAGGTCTTCGGTGGTCTCTTCGAAGAATTCCAGAAGAAGAAGAAGTTCAGAATTTCCGTTGTCCATCGTTGATCAGTACTTCTTGCAATATGCCAGGCCCATCGCCATTTCAGCCCTTTTACTTTAACAATGATGCACTCTACTCTAGTTTGCTCTCTCACCCAAGTGTTCCTTTTTCGATCTCTTCTAGTTATTCCAAGCATGCACCTCTCCATGCTCCTTTGCG
>QLNU02014176.1:531419-547808 GCA_006491805.2 Dysdera silvatica
AACTTTCATAATTCGCTTCCGTATCACACCAACCTGTTTTCTTATTTCATCCGCATCCATATATATTCTTGAAATATTCTCTTCTATTTGTATATAGGTGTTCAAAGGCGGTTGTAGTCAAAAAGCCGTCTTCGCACTAACCTTTCATAAAACTTAATACTTATGGATGGTTAAATACTGATAAAATAGTGAATAAATGACTCGAGCTTTCGGATGCGTTAGCAGCTATATTTCATTGGGAGTAATACTTTTAAGATATGCTTTATCAGGAGAATCATAGCTGCTTACACGTCTAAAAAGTCGATGATTTACGTGCTATTTTGCCTGTGTTTAACCTTTTGTATGTGAATTTTTCTTGCAACTTTGTATTTTTTACTCCAAACTGAACACACTTATATTTTAGTTCAGAATTGTTGAATTGCTTCGCCTTTAATCTAGATGAAAGCGTCTTAAAATTGTTAAATACATTCACGTAAACTTGAAACAAATACGCATTGGGCTCAATTTAATTAGATCGAAACAACTTCACAAATTGGAAAAACAAAAACACACAGTTTAAATCATAAGCTTACTGCATATTTCCGACAGATCTAGCTTCTCTTATTTGGAGAAAGATGATTGTTGCGTTAGAGCTAATTAAACAAGAATTCTTTTCGATCATTATGTTCATTTTGAGCAGGTTAGAGACGCCTGAAGGCATGGTACGACTTTATACAGAGTAACCTCCCTACCGTTCTCATACATAATTAGTGTCGTTAAACTATCGCTAATTAAACGCGCTTTTTTATCTCGATGCGCACGACGAATGCTTTACAAACATTAAGATCGAAAAGATCAAGGCAACTGACAAATAAGGTGGATGTTCGAGAATAAGTATCTCTGATTAAATGTCAATATTGTAAAACTGAAATTTTTGATGTTTTTGGTTAGTGGAGTGACTTCTGTGAATATGAAAACTAATCTATCAAAAGAGGTGAGAATTAAATTATACATCTTCAAACTAATGTTCAATGAATCTTCTTGCATCCATTAGTTTCACAATTTTATCTGCACTAAGGAGAAAATATTTTTATTTGAAGTTGCATGCCTCGTTCGTTAAGTGACATTGTTGTTAAAGTTAGATATAACTAATAACTGAAAACCCCAGATAATTCCTGATAAATTATGTCGTGTATATTGGACGGTTTTGATCAAAAGTTGAACGACTATTTATCAAAATGCTCAGAACGTTGATAATTTAAACACCCTTTTATCAAATTTTATTGTTTTCACGTATTGTCGGATAAAAAGTTAGGTTGCACTTATGTCGAAAAATAATAATGGTAATAATTTATTCAACATGATATACAATATTTCGTGATACATAGCTTGAGCAGTATAAAAATTATAGAAATGTAAGAGAAGATCTATATTAAATTATTTTAAGATTTGAGGTTAGAAATGGAAGAGAATATAAAGCCGAAGCTTGTTACGAGATTCTCTTCTGACAAAAAAAAAGGTAGAATTTTATGATTCTGAATTATGCTTGTATAAACTGCGTATTATACAGCATGCCAAACATTCGAGTTGCTTTTGAGAATCTTAAAATGACGAACAGGTTCTTAAAAAATTTGAAGTTAGAATGTTACCTCCTTCACTTTATGCAGCATGTCAGATTGGCTAATTGGTCAAATTTTAAATTCAAAATTCCTTGAATTAAGCGATTACTGCGAGTAAATGTTGTATGATAATTAGGATTCACCCCTCTTGTTTATATATCCAGGGCTTTCTTTAAAATTCTACACTAACTCTATTTTTTTATGTCATTCACAATCAAAATCATTAATAACACAGGTCTGCGATGGAATTGTTTTTCTCCAAAGTAAAGGTCGTTTCTTATGTACCTTTGAATGCTGAATTCAGCAAAAATACTTAAAAAATTCTATCACGTACAGTTTTGACACAAATCGAGAATTTCTGTCTGGTTGCCTACCTACTAGGTGCGCTACTATAAAAATGTGTCAAAGCAATATTTTTGCTTAGAAGGAGGTATTTTATCTCACCAACGATAAATTAAAACATAGAAAGTAGAAAAACGGTGTCAAAAAGTCAAACGCATAAATGACATTATAAATCAAAGAACGTTTAAAAGAATAATTCAGCGTAATGAACTCCAAGTAATTTGGAGCATTTCAATCTATAATGGATAGAAAAACAACGCAAAACTTAAGGTAAAAGATTGGAGACTCTTCATTGGCTCATCACAAAGAAGTTTGAAAGCTGTCCTTCTTTACAACTGCAACAGATATGCCTCCATACCGGTTGACCTCTCTGTTCATCTGAAAGAGAGGTAACAGAATTTAGCTTTGATGACCAACTTAACTACAAGGAATACCAATGGACCATCTGTGGCGATCTGAAACTGCACTGTATGATCCTTGATCAATAGGGTGACTAGACCATGCACCCTTGTTTCCTCTGCGAATGGGACATTGGTGCTAAAGCCAAGCACCAGAGTCAGACGGTGTGCCTAGGACGCTAAAGGTAGGGGGAACAGAACGTGGGCTTCGAATCTTTGGTTGACCCAATAAAAGTATCCCTGCCTCCACTTCATGCCAAACTTGGCATCATGAAGCAATTTTTGAAAGCCCTGTTAAAAGTTGGTGATAATTTAAGGTACCTGGCAAGTAAGTTTCCAGGGCTGTCAGAAGCAAATCTGAAAGAATGGGTTTCCGTCCGTTCCTTTAAAACCAAAATGGAAAACATTGAGAGGTCAGCTTGAAAATCCTTTAAAGAAGTTGTAAAGAAGTTTCTTGGCAAGCAGAAAGACCCTGACTTCAAGAACGTCGTAGGAAACATTCTGGAGAACTTCAAAGCCTTAAGCTGCTCAATGAGCTGCAAGATCTATTTTTTAACTGCCATCTAAGCTATTTCTCGGAAAATCTAAGCTTTTCCAGATATTCCATCAGGAGGCCCTGCGGTGGCGCAGTGTGGTAACGCGTTCTCCTATTGCGCGGCTAATCCGGGTTCGACTCCCAGCAGTGCAAAAAGAACGCTTACTCAGAGATCTCATAAAGATCGCACTGCTCACTGTAGTCCGGGGTTTGGTTCCCTAGGCCTTAAGAGGTTCGGATTCCTCGGAAAACAGTAGGTCCCGGCGCAGCATGACCACTGTAGTCTTTGAGCCGTAAAACCAAAAAGAAAGCGACGATTCCATCAGGATATAAAGGAAATGGAATGGAGGTATCAGAGCCGGTGGAACGTCAACATAATAGCAGATTACTGCTGGATGCTAACTAGGGAGGAGGCGCAAGCAGCGCACAGGAGAAAGGGTTCTAAACAGAGCTTCGAGGGGAAGGAAAAGAGACATTATAATGATTTTTAACTTTGTGGTAGCTAGGACAAATATAACAAAGTAATAAAATGTAAAATAAATCTTATTATTAAGATTTTCGTAAATAAAGTTTTTAACACTGCTAGATCTTCTGTGTGACTTTCCTGGGCTTTCATCATCACTTTATGGAAAAACCTTATTTGAGAGAAGGAAAATCTTGGCATTTCTGAACTCAGCTTACCGAAAAACATTAGAAAAACCTAAAACGGGACAGAAACAAAAATTAAAAAGTATTATTTCGCAGGTCTGTGTAATCTTTTAGAGAAATTTTTTCATAAATTGGATATATTTTGAGGTTTTATAATCATAATTTTATTTAACTTTAAAAAAGCTTCTGTTTAAGATAAGTGAAATTTTAAATCTAATTGCAAATAAAACGCTTTTAAAACAGTTCGGATCTAGTATAGTTTTAACCATAAACCCGTAGTTGAATTCCATCATCATACGCTTTTACCCGACCAAAATTGAGTGTATATGAAGGAATTAAATTTGTTATTATGAACTTATTGGATGTGGGATGTTATATTTAGTTAGTTTCTGTTACACAATAATTTTACAGAATTTATATTAATTTGCCCAACAGAATTAGAACAGTTGAGCTAAAAGGCGTTATATGCATTAGTAAAAACATAATTAGTGAAACAGTTTGTTTAATTAATGAATTAGTTGTTAGTATATTGCAGAAACCAAATTACATAGAACTTAAGGTAGGTAGAATTACATAGATCGTCTATTTCTATAGTTACGTTGAGTCTATTCTGCACAAATCAGTCGTGAGTTTATCATAAATTAAAATGTAAAATTTCATAAGATTTATAACGTGTTTTAAAAATTCAGTAATCAATGTCATTGAAGAGCGATTTAGTGAAAGAAATACTTCAATGAGTTAAATTATCGAACGTTCTTTAATAATCAAATAAAATATTTGATAAAACCAAGAAATTTAATTTTGAATCCGTGGACGTTATAATTGGGAAATACATCGCCCATATAAATTTACAGTTATAACATTTTCCTTTCAAAATGAATGAAACACGACTGCTGCTATTCATTGTTGCAGCATGTTTCTTCAAACCGGATTTAGTTCAAAGTTTTCAATCGCCCAGTTTCAATTGTAACATGTTCACTTCACTTTCATTAGCTCTTCTTTAACTTATCCTCCAAACTTAGTTTAATTATTCTAGCCATTTTTTCCCAAAACCCC
The DNA here is from genome assembly GCA_006491805.2 of Dysdera silvatica. NCBI lineage: Eukaryota > Metazoa > Arthropoda > Arachnida > Araneae > Dysderidae > Dysdera > Dysdera silvatica. The sequence continues at coordinate 535,997 of QLNU02014176.1, forward strand.
TTCGCCATCTCTTCTACTCAAGAGCAGAATTTAAATTTGGCGGGAACACACCTGAGCATGGCTCCGGAACTTCTTCATTTTTGGCGATTATTTAAATATCAGCCAGAACCCATCCAGCCCAAAAGGTCATGAATGTTATGAAAAAGTAATGGATTTGCAGTGAAGGTCATGCATTTTGTTGTCCAGAAAAATGAACATAAATAATTCGCATGATTTATCGATTCTTTTGCAGCCATTCAATTTTTTAATCGATGTATCATAATATTAGGGCTCCTGCACTTTGTTAGAAATTAAGCCCTACTTAGGAGGAATATAACGATTCAGTTCGTTGGTACTTTGAATGCCATGATGGGATAGGCTAACGTATTCACTATTTTCATTCAAGTCATTTAACCCTAGTCACCATGTTTTAATTTCTTTTTTGCATATATTTATTAGCTTTTTCGTCTCTTCAATTTATCTAGTTAACCATTTCTAATACAGGCTTTTTCATACTTCTTGTCTTTTTCAGTTAGTGTGTCGTACAAAAGGCAGTGAGCTTGTTATACGATATACTCGTGAACTACTTCAGACAGTCAATCATGGTGAATGTGCATGTGTATATATATATATATATATATATATATATATATATATATCATCATCATCATCATCATATTCAACCATTATCTATCCACTGCTGGATGAAGGTCTCTCCAAATGCTTTCCACACAAGTCTATCCTGAGCAATTCGCTTCCACGTCACCCCAACCTGTTTTCTTATTTCATCCACCCATCTAGTTTGAGGACGTTTTCTAGGTCTTCGGTGGTCTCTTGGAATCCAGTTCAGAATTTCTGTTGTCCATCGTTGATCAGTTCTTCTTGCAATATGCCCAGCCCATCGCCATTTCAGCCCTTTTACTTTAACAATGATGTCCTCTACTCTAGTTTGCTCTCTCACCCAAGTGTTTCTTTTTCGATCTCTCCTAGTTATTCCAAGCATGCACCTCTCCATGCTCCTTTGCGTTGTCTGTAACTTTCGTATTGCTCCAACTGTTAGACTCCATGTCTCTGATCCATAAGAGAGGACTGGCAATACACACTGGTTGAAGACCTTTCTTTTTAGACACAAAGGCAATTTCCCCTTCAGGATAAAACTGTTTCTTCCAAATGCACTCCAGCCAAGTTTAATACGTCTGTTGAGTTCTTTCATAATGTTGCCATCCATTGAAATCAGCTGGCCAAGGTAAATATATGAATCAGCAATTTCTAGCTCAATGTTGTCAACTTGTATTTTTGTTTCCTCTACGAAATTATTGAACATGATCTTAGTTTTTTGTAGGTTCATCTTGAGTCCAACTTCTTTACTTCTAGTTGAGAGCTCCTGTACCATGTCTTGGAGTTCTAATGGGTTCGTTGAAAAAATAACAATGTCATCAGCAAACCGCAAATGATTTAAATATTCACCATTTATTTTTATTCCCTTGTCATTCCAATTTATCTGCTGAAAAATCATCTGTAAAGCTGAAGTAAAAAGTTTTGGAGAAATGGTATCTCCCTGCCTCACACCTTTACCAATTTTGATAGCTTCGGTATCTTTATGTAACCGAAATTTTGCACTTGCATTTTTATACACACGTTTCACCATGTCAATGTACACATCCTCGATGTCTGTTGATCTTAAAGAGTTGATGACTGCTGATGTTTTAATAGAGTCAAAGGCCTTCTCATAGTCAATAAATGCCACACACAATGGAAGTTCATATTCATGTGTTCTTTCAATTAATTCTCTTAATACTTGAATATGGTCCACTGTACTGAATCCACTTCGAAATCCAGCTTGTTCTCTTGGTTGAGCTGCATCTAATTTTTTCTGCAGGCGATGTGTTAGCACTTTTGTGAAGATTTTATAAATAGCAGGTAACAAGCTAATTGGTCGGTAATTTTTCAAATCCTCTTTATCACCTTTTTTATGCAAAAGAATTACTGTTGCAGAATCCCATTGGTTTGGTATGTTACCGCTGTTAAGACATTTGGTAAAGAATTTTGCAAGTATGTCTTCTACATGTTCTCCAGCTTCTTTTAAGATATCTAATGTAATGCCATCATCGCCAGGGGATCTTCCTTTCTTCATACTTTTTATTGCAAATGCTACTTCTTCTTTTAAGATTTTAGGAGCTGTTCCTTCGACTATCTCAGAGTCTTCGTTTAATCCACTGTTTCCCTCATACAGCTTTCTGTAGAATTCTTCAACTCTTCTAAGTATTTCTTCCCTATTTCTTGTTACAGTGCCATCCTCTCCTTTTAATGCAATGATGTGTTTCTTCCCAATAGACAAACTCCCTTTAACAACCCTAAGGCTCTTGTTGCTTTCAATGGCCTTCCTTACTAACTCACAATTGAATTTTCTTATATCTTCTTTCATGTTTTTGCGCAAAGTTTTGCAAAGTTCTACATACTCGATCTTGCGACTGGTATTTTGATTGTCCACCTTCATAAGTCTTCGCCTTTTCATGAGTTGTTTCGTCTTCTCAGATAATTTGCTATTCTGCTTTTTACATATTACACCACCAATTTCCCCAGCAGTTTCAATTATTGTCTTAACAATGTTTTCATTTGCTTCTGAGATGTCAACTTCTTCAATAAGTCCTTCCAGTGCAGAAAAGCGATTTTTTAATTCCAACTTGAATGCCTCGGTATTTTCTTTTAATTTCTTTAAATCCACCCTCTTACATACTTGTTTCCTAATGAGCTTCTGCCTTTCTAGTTTAGTATTTAAGTGCATTTTACATCTCACCATTCGATGATCACTTCCAGTATTAAATCTGTTCAGTACGCTGCAATCTTCAATAATTGATTTCTTGTTTGCCAGTATATAGTCAATTTCGCTGGTTCCTCCATTGGGGTGTTTCCATGTCCATTTTCTTTGTAGTTTCTTCTTAAAAAATGAATTCATGATGCTAAGATTTTCAGCTTCGGCAAATTCTATGAGTTGATCGCCACGTTCATTCCTTTCCCCGTATCCGTATTTACCAACCGATGTCTCTCCTTGTTCCTGTTGTCCAATTCTTGCATTAAAATCTCCCATGATGAGCTTGATGTGTTGTTTCCCCTTGGTATGTAGCTGTTTGATTTCTTCATAGAATTCCTCAACCTCCTCGTCGGTATGGCTTGATGTTGGTGCATATGCTTGTACTATCTGAAGTTGGTATCGCTGGGTTAGTTGAACAACGAGCCTCGCTGCTCGATCTGACGTGCTTTCGACTTCAAGAAGGTAGTCTTTAATTCTTTTGTTGATTAAGAAGCCAACACCACTTGTTCTTCCAGTTTCCGTTCCTCTATAATAAAACAAATGTCCACTTTTAAGTTCCACCAACTCTTCACCTTTTCTTCTAACTTCACTGAGTCCTACAATGTCCCATTTGATCTTGTCAAGTTCTTCTTCTAATTTTGTAATATATATATATATATATATAGGAAAACGCTTATATAAAGATTAAAAATTGTTTGCAAAATATGTATGCTTATGTGTGCAATATAACTCATAACCATCAGAAATAAATAAAACTAGTATTATTATTTTCAAATCATCTTTATTCACCTCGTTATAGTCAAGTTTCTCAATGTATTCGAAGATATCACAAATGTATTGCTCAATTTGTTCATGATAATAATTGCTCACTTAACATAATTCAATAATTACAACATAATAAAATATTTAATAATATAAACATATACTATATTTAATAAGTGCAAAACATACTGATATTTAATGATTGCAATATATAACATTATTTAATGATTGCAATATATAATGCTATTTAATGATTGTAATATATGGTATTTAATAATTACAACGTATGATAGATATATTTGCGTATTTTTCATGTCTTTTTCAAAATATATCATATGCATTTATCATTTTGTTGCCTTTAATTTTATATTGTTTGAATGCAATAAATCATTATATTATTTGCACATATTTTCGTGTTAAAGTGTTATTTTCATTTATTGTTTCTTCATATTTGAAAGCTTGTATAAAATCAATATTCGTCTCAATTCTAATATCTCAGTGTATGCGATTTGAGCTGCAAGATATTTTATGGAAGTTTCAAAATTACGAGCGATAAAACTTAGCAAAAGTGCTTATGAGCATAGTTCAATATTTTCATCAAATATTCAAAAATTTACAATAATTAGTAAACGGTACATAGTTCATATATATATACATTTCTAACAACGTTTTCTTACTCGGTAAATATTTATCATATGTTAAATTTTTCAGAAAAACTTTCATCTAATATTGAAAAACATTAAATTTCCGTGCAGTTGCTAATGCTTCTGTGTTCTGAGAAATCTATGCCAGCAGCACGTGCGAACCGCTATCCTTTTCCTAGAAATGCTCAATCTTTCCCTTATTTAATTACAGTAAATTACAACTCGAGGAATAAACTCTGGAATACAATTATCTTCCGAGAAAAATTTGCAAAAAAAAGCCCCAAGACTGCGTGTCTAAAAATGTATTTAATCTTGTAAACCATTCTGACGGTTATTCTATTTTATCAATCTATGGAGAAATAGCAACATATGTTTATTGTATTATTTTAATATTTCTATTAAACTAGAATTGGATATTTATTTTATGCTTTTTTAATAAAAAACTCGGAATTTTGATAAACCATAGGGTTACCGTACTTCCAGTGCCATTTTTATTAGGGTAAATTTACCCCATTCGTATTTATTTGGACGGAATGTAAATATAATCAATATCAACTACTTTTAGAACAACAGTAGATTTGTAGTTGAAATTTTGTTTTCGGAAAATTCTTTATTATGGAATATTTTGACTAATACCCTGTTTTAAAAGGATAGGACATTTTATCAAAAATGCTTCTGATATTTTAGAAATATTAAGATGACTTTTTTTATTTTTATCTAACTGGTATTCACAAACTCCATTAAATGAATCCCCCCCAATTACCTATTATGCTATTACTTACAAAGGATTGCTTCTGAGTAGTAAACGAAATTGAGAATTTTTTGTTGTTGTTATCAACTATTTTTTGCAGGTAATGCGTGTTCGTTTCTAAATGGATTCCGCGGTGATCAGCGTTGCCGAATCTGCGCATCACGCACTACAGCGGAAAAGATTGCCGAGGGCGGACTCTCGCGAGGATGACACTCACACACACATGAAGTGCGCACGTATGTTTTCTCTTATTTATTAATATTCTTGGAATTACTGCTGCTACTACATTTCCACTTCTTGAAAGGCAATTACTGAAATGTTGCTTCAACCAAACAATTAAAGGAAACATATATATTCAAATATTTGTTCTGAAAAACATGGCCTATTAACAAGGAAAACTTTTCTGGGAGGCCTGTGGATATCTTGTCCAAATTGAGTGAACATAGCAGAATCAAGGCTGTCTTGTTCGGCTGTTTCACTATATCGATAGATATACTTATTTCCCACAAGTGTATACAAATACTTCTATGATAAAAGGCTTTTTTTGTTTGTTTGGATTTTTTATGGCGCAAGAGCATCTGGGCTATACTGCGCCAAACATGGTAAAATCAAAGACTGTAGTAAAAGCCAGTACTTTTTAAAAAGTTTAAAACGTGCGTATGGTCAGCATGGTCATTTAAAATGTCAGACAGTGATGAAGAGTTAAAAGTAAGAGTGCGGACAAGGTTAAAATAGGGGCATTGAGTTAAAATATGTAAAATACTGATGGGTTCATTGCACACTTGGCAAATTGGTGCTGGTTTTCCTTCCAACAGATGTCTATGGGTGAGATGGGAATGCCCAATGCGAAGTCTAGCAAGGAGAACCTCCTCTTTCCGATTTTTACGGTATGAGGAGGGCCAGTAACCAGTGGTGTAGGCAGAAAGTTCATAAGGGAGTTATAGGCTTAATGGGAGGGGTTACAGAGCTACAACTCATATATTCCTATGTTAAATACAGGATGGTTAGTAAAGATAAAATAAAAGTATACACGCAGATAACTGTAGAATGAAGATAGCTATATGTATGAACGCGATGTACAGGTATAGTAAAGTGACTATGCGCTACAAGGTGAGACTACGCGTAGCGCCTCTAGCGGAAAAATTCAGAACTTAGAGCTGCTATCTCGAAACATTTTCAAATTACGGGAAAAAGGTCAATTACAAAGTTGTTAAGCACCAGCTAATTAGTACGAAACGACTTTTTTTCCATCACCTTAATCGGGCAAAAATCGTGATTTAGGAAGTTTAAGTGCTACAGGATGCCCCTGCGTGACAGCTTTCCCTTCGTACAGCTATGCATAGAGGGGAAGCTTCAGGTAGGGGCGATACTTTCATTGCACACACAACTTTAAGGGTGGTTTAGTAAAGTCATTATACACGTTGATAACTGTCACACTGCGAGAGATAGATGCATGAATATGATGTATATGTACGTACTGTATGCGTAGTGAAGTGACTATGCGCTACAAGGTGAGACTGCGTGCAGCGTACAAATACAAATTTTATTTTCATGCCATTTTTACATTTACATTTGCCATTCTAACATCATCAGTTGACATTACATACCTAGCGGAAAAATTCAGAACGTAGAGCTGCTATCTCGAAAACTATTCAAGAAACGGAAAAAAAAAAGTTAATTACAAAGTTGTCTCGTATCACTGATGCAGTACGAAATGATACATGAATTGCGGGAATAGAACACGTCAAACGCTAATATGTGGGTATTTGGTTCGGCAAATGTGAACAGCGTATTACTGTATGTCATTATGTGTGCTGTATGTGGCCACGGTCGGCCGCAATATACTTTTGCATCCGGTAGAGCGTTTATTCTCGCACATTCAGCAGCATTGCAGACGTGACGCTTGTACAGGCATTGGTAATGCGACTGCCGACATTGTCCACAGTCGTCGGTTAGGTGTGATAGACCTGTCTTTTGAGATAGCCCCCAAAGGAAGAAGTCCAATGAGGGTAAGGTCCGGTGACCGTGCAGGTCAGCTCACACTACCACCCTAGCCAATGACCTGTTGGCGGAAGGTTTGGGATAATAATAATTGTACTTCTGTTGGATGGTGAGGAGGAGCGCCGTCATGTTGGAACCACATGGTTCTCCGCTCACTCAATGGAACATCATGCAAAATATCCGATAGTACGCTCTGTAGCAGCTGCAAATATCGACGTCCCGTTAATGTGCCCTCGTAGTACATAGGTCTTATGAGTCTGTTCAAAATACCACACCACACATTAACACACCACCGCGCCTGATGTCGGACTGGTCTCCCCATGGAGGAGTTTCGACCTCCTAATAATGATGGTTGTGTCTATTTAACACGCCCGTGCGGCTGTATATTGACTCGTCCGTCCACAAGAAGTTCGCTAAAAAATTCGGCTGCATATCTAAGGTGTTCATAACAAAGTTGCACCAATCAAAACGTCGCTCAGCATCCCCTGGAACTAGTGACTGCAGCAGTATTCCATAGTAGGGGTGAGCTCCCACTTGCTGCAAGATTGTACGTAGTATGTGACATGAAATCTGCACTTATATAATGAATGAAGTTTTACAGAATTACAAGAATGAATGATTGAAGTTAACATGAATTTTGAAAATTGAAGTTAATGATTGACATTAAATCGGAATTTTGACCAACAATGGCGTTTGCTGGACGGATACCTTTAAAACCACTTAAATGACGAATTTTGCAATATTAAGGTGGTGAAAAAAATCGTTTCATACTAACTAGCTGGTGCTTAACAACTTTGTAATTGACTTTTTCCCGTATCTTGAATAGTTTTCGAGATAGCAACTCTGAGTTCTCAATTATTCCGCTAGGGGCGCTGTACGCAGTCTCATCTTGAAGTGCATAGTCACTTTACTATACCTATATATCACGTTCGTACATATAGCTCTCTCCGTTCGACAGTTATCTGCGTGTATAAGGACTTCACTAACCACCCTGTATACGAAACCTCATTGCGATGGAGGTTAAAACCCCAAAACCCCGCTGGATACGTTTCTGCCCGTTACCAATTGCATGTTTAGAATGACAAAAGGCACATCTTACTATACAGAAAACTCTGTTATTTGCTACATCAGTAATAAATATTACTATTTCCATAAAACTTTTCATTGCAGAGATGTAAACGCTGTAATTTTATTATACGTAGTCAAGATACATTAATTAAGGTTGTGTTATTTATTTTTTACATTCATCCCAAATAACATTACTAAATAATAGAGGTTAAATTACTCGTAAAGAAAAGAATGATTTTCCGGCGCCTGTTGGGATACGAATGCACAACCTCTTGACTGCAAGTCAAGTGCTCTACCACTAAGCTATAGGTGTCAATCATTTTCTCCTTTACGAGCATATATACATATATATATATATATATGTAAGGCTTCCCATGGAAAAGTTCACTACTGGTGTAGCAGTGCTTCGACTGCTGTTTTAACCAAAACGATTAGTCAAGTAGCAAACCTGTCCGATAGGACGGACTAGAATTAATATTATTAAAATAAAATACTTTTCATATTAGCCAATGATGTGGTCATAATAAATGGTATGGATATTCTTCCCTTTACGAGTAATTTATAATTAATTGTTGCCACATCATCGGCTAATATGAAAAACCTTTTAATTTAATATTATTTAATAATGTTTTAAAAAACTCTAATATTATTAGACAACATCATAGAGTAAACTCTGTTCTCTTACATTCTTATAATAAATCAAAATGAAATTACAAACTTACAATAAATGAAATCGAACAATTTTAAATTTTTACTTACATGTTTATTAAACCAATCCAACACTTCCATAGATATTAAAAACTATATCCGTTGTGTCGAAATATTAGAGAATTGTACTTCGCGCTTAAGGTAGAATTGGGTTACGAACACATTATTTTTAATCATTGGTTTATCTATTTATTTATGTTCTGTACCCCAAGTGGGACAGTTGGTCTAACGTGACCACAGATCTACGACAAAAAAGATCCATAAATATAATTACGAGTGGTTAACGTGTCAAAACACAAATTCCGCTGACTTTTGAATTATTGAAGAGTATGACAAGCTTAACTTGCGCCGAGGAAAATATAAACACATTTTATTACCTCACAAAATCACCAAAAATCAAAATCCGAACATTTACTGCATGTCGAGATTAATTAATTACCTAAACTTATTGTGTTTGTTTTTTAATTAAAATTTTGGTTTTTACAAAATAAAGAAATAATCGCATTTACATAAACATTGTTTTTTCAACAATTTCATAAATTTAGGTAAAGTGTCATATTACAAAATGTCACTGATGTTGAGCAGTGAGATGCTGTGTTTGAATAATTTATTTGAATTTAAAATCAAGCAATTTCCTTTGCAACCTCCCAAATACTTAATTTTATATTAAATTTATATGCGTATGATAATTTTTGTTTGTTGCTTACTTTATATTTTATACAAATAGCATTAAGCTTGGAAATTTAGAGGTATAAGTCTTAATAGGAAGACGAAAATTTTAAAGTGTTTCGAATTTCTTACCATGTACCTAAGTTTTGAAAGAAAAATGTTTAATCAGATAAAAGGTACCAAACAATATGAATTGGATTTAAATAAATATAATGTACGAATTGAGATATGATAAGTTGCAATAGATTATTCTTCATCTTAAAAAAAAGCAGTTGGAATTATTAAATCAGGATTCAATTTTCAATCCAAAAACTCAGAGTTTGTTTTCAATCTATACTGCCTACATTGCTAATTAAAATTTACAGAGGTTTTTATTTGATATTCCACACACAGAGATTCAAAGCTGTAAACAGCCTGGGAATATAGGAGGCTGAGCCCCCCCCCCCTGGAAATGTATTCTGCCCCCATTGGAAAATATATTTTTTCAAAAATCAAATATTGTAAAATTTCAAATTTTTTGTTTTGTACGAAATTGTACATGACAATGATTGTTCTTTAACGTTAAAAATGTATTCAAAATAGCTTTCTACCGTAGATCTTGTGTATATAACGTGTTTTTTTATATACGTTTGAGTCTTCATATACTTTATAATAAAGATACGATAAATTATGGAAGTATACTAAAATTTATTTTTTAATGCAAAATTTACGTTAAGAAATTTATTTATTAATTTTAAATATATTAGTCTACTTATATATTTAATATTATTAAATATATTAATAAAATACATTAAAACGTTACGTAAGTCACAGAATACATTAAGTCACATTTGTTGACGTTACAATTTTTTGACCAGTCCTGTATATTTACAATAAAGGTAATATTATATACCCTTCAGCTAAAAGCAACACAACAAAAAGGGTATATCTCATTTATTCTCAGACTCCGATTCTCATATGACTGGGTCTGTTTTCCCAAAGGCAAGAAGGAAAGAAAGGAGAAAAGAAGGAGAAAGGCAACTATAGGAGACAGAAACAACAAGCCATAGAGCTTCTTCGGCCGCCGAAGGGAGATACTAGGTGTTGGAGACCAGGATTGAATCAATCGAAGAAGGGTCAGTTGGTTAGCCAATAACCCGATGGACAATCCTCTATCCGAAGCAAAATATAAGAGACCACCAAAATGGCCACTTCTTCTTTTCTTTCGTTGGAGGTAGCAGCAGTTGCTGTGCTTCGGTCTTTTTTCTTTCGAAGATAACAAAAGTAACTTTATTCACTTGTATCCATGGTTTTCGTTGCTTCTTAACTTGGATGTAAGAAAAAAATTCACAGGATGCACGTGAAATGTCCTCTGTAAAACAAAATTATTTTTTTTTTTTGCTTTTATACGTTGGAGCGTGTGTGATTACATTCTTTAATTCTGTGTCGAAGACAGAGAACAAACTAATCTAAGAATCAATCTATATTAAGAGCCAGCCCATGAAAATAGATTTACAGCTATTTTCTTGAAATCCGTCTATAATGATAGATTCCTAGTATTATAGACGGCCTAGTTATTCATAGGAAAGGGGAAAAGTAAGCATTATAAACAAGGTTGAATTTAATACACACTATATCTATCAGGATGGCGGAAAACGTCTTTATAGACAGATTTCACTGTACATGTTCATTTTGAATTCATGATCAGAAAAAATATAGTAAGAAAATCGTATGGAGAAATGATATTCGTTTAATTAACCAAACAGAAAATTTTACTTGATTTTTAATTGCTTTCTTCATTGGAAGGACTTAATAATTAATATTGGCATTCAAAATAATTCTGTACTTCCACATTTATCAACAAAAGCTTTATTAATAAACAGTAAAGTTTGTACTAGAAGGATTTTTATGTCAACCTTCATACATTTTACACAGATTTGCCCATTCAAATAAATAAATAAATTCAGCTTAAATTTAAAAAATCCCATTAAAGAGATGTACATACCCACGCACATAAATACATAGCTTAAATCTATCGCGAAAGGAAGATTTTAATAAGACTATAAAAACAAAGAATTTTTTAAGTAGATCCGTGTCCTTATTTGAGAAAATGCGGTATTTTACTGGATAAAGCAATGGGTTAACAAGCACACTTAATTAAAATATGAAAGTCACAAGAGAGTTTGGTACCAGAGATTTCTAACCAATTTTAATTTGTTTATTTTATTATTTATTTTTTGCCAAACAATTTTGCATAAATAAGTTAGTGCTTTTCATTCTTCGGATTCAGATAATGTCCTCTGCTAGAGTTAGTAGATGAGGAGGGGAAAAAATGCAAGGACAGAATTACTTCTCACAGCCTGCGATTATCACTGTTTTGTCTAGGGAAAAACATATTTACAAATAGATTAGAAAATTTTTTTCGTAATGAGATATAAC
>QLNU02014176.1:547908-558426 GCA_006491805.2 Dysdera silvatica
TGCTCTATGGGAGAGAGATCAGGAGACCAGATTGCCAAGGAAGTGTTGGGCAAGCTTGAAGACAATTCATAGCAACACGTACCGTGTGCGGCCGGACATTGTCTTGTTGAAACGTAAGTCCAGGGTGTCGCAAAAGGAACGGTAACACAACCGGTCGTAGAATGTCGTCTACGTACCGCTGTGCTGTAAGTGTGCCAGAAATGACCACCAAAGGGGTCCGGCTATCAAAGGAGATGGCATCCCAGACTATAACACCCTGTTGTGGGTATGTGTGGCGTGCGATAGTAAGGGCAGGATCCCCACGCTGCCCTGGACGTCTCCAGACACGTCTGCGGTTGTCGTCAGGACACAGTTGGAAACGGGACTCGTCACTAAAGACTATACGTCCCCAGTCAGCGCAGTTCCAAGTTGATCGAGCCCGGCACCACTGTAATCGGACTTGACGGTGTAAAGGCGTGAGAGGTAAGCGGCGTAACGGTCGGCGCGAGCGTAAATTCCGCTCTCTCAGTCGTCTGCAGAGGGTCATGTTGGACACATGTGTGCGGGCCACACGTTGGATAGTTGATAACGACGAATCCGGTGCTGTGACAGCTGCTCTGACAATCGCTCTGTCTTCCCGTTCTGTTGTGGCCCTAGGTCGACCGCTGCCGTCCCGACGCTGACATCTGCCGTTGTTGACCCACTCTTGCCAGCACCGTCCAATCGCCGCATGGCTTCGACCCACATGTCCAGCGATTCTTCGATTCGTCCAACCAGCCTCTTTCAATCCGATAGCACAACCTCTTTCAAACTCTGACATATGCTCGTAATGAGCACGAATCTTTCGGCGAGGCATTGTTACAGAGGACATAAAATAGTCAATAAAAAAATCATTGCTATTGCTTTTTTGTTCTCCTCCATTTTTAACCTAATCATGTAAATATCGCTTTAATTTTAAAAACGATGTAACAAGGGGCCCACTATGAATACTGGGGGCACGACTCAACTTGCATTTTGGGGGCCCCCAATGGGCCCCAAATGGGAATAATCCCACATAAAGCTGCAGGCAATAATATTCTTTCGATTCTCACTTTCATGTCAACGTCGTATGACAAAAGATGGGCTTGCAGAGCTCAAGTTGAAAAAGTTTCGGTAAAAGTAGCGAATAATGTGTGGCATTGGCCCACCAATTTCTTATTTTTGAAAACTCTGCTCTTTTATTATCCAATTCTCAAAGCTGTGGTTATAGTAGTTGTGATTAGATAACAGCTATGATTTCGCTGAATTCGTTTCGGATTTTAAACCTTAAGAAAACGATATCTTTTTTGCAATAATTTATTATTTTATCACGTTAAATAAAATTTTCAAATAAGTTTTTTAGGCCCCTTCTTTCGCGGGGCCTCTGCGCGGACTCCGCAAGCTCTTGCCGTAATCAGGCCTTGAATATAATATCGGAAATACTGAGCAAAAATGTATCATCAAAGCTGTACATCAGTTGGACAAATTTATTTCTCATTCTTACTTGTTTACTTCAAATTTAGTTTTAAAGCCTATAACTAAATATTGGTCATGTAAGTTGGACATGGGTTATGTAAATTGGACACGGGTTATGTAAATTGGACATAATGTGGAAAAAAGCGAGCCCGGAGAAAATAAAATAATCCTAAATCTGAAATACAATGAATATCTATTCAACAAGGCAACTCTTTAGTTAATAAATTTGCAACAACTATATGAAAAGAATTCCAATAGGAATGCAACTAACTGAAATACTGAGGAATGTCCTTATAATAGATTTTCTGTTACTGGGCGCGCGCGTGTGTGTAGTGTGTGTGTGTGCGCGCGCAGCTGCTAACGCTTTCCATTCAATGCCATTATGTTTAACGTAATAACCTGGATATGGTTCCGACTGCTTTTCAGGAATTATACTTAGAATCAACGTATCACCCTTTTGCAATATACAACAACCTCGTTTCATGTTCTATTTACGTCTGGAGTAATTATTTGTCTTGAGTAATTATTAGTAATTATTTAAAGCTTCACTGTAGAGGTCAATATTTTTCTTCAAGCTATCTCGTAAAGCGTATTTTATATATATATACTATATACATATGACTATACTTAAAGTTAGTTTCGTTCAAATATTTGCAGAAATATCTTGAGAAAACTTTCGAAGTTTGAATACGTACGTAAGTTTACATAGTAACTCAAAACAGAATTAAAAGCCCGTTCCAGATTCTACATCAAATTTACGTATACTTCTGCGATTAAATTAAAGAATGCACTTAACTGTTTCGTTACTCAGAAAGCCAAACAGTCAAAGTATACCAAGCTGAAGCAAATGCCAGTACTCAGAATAGAGAATTCTTCGACATCTAAGATTGTGAGGAAGCGGGTCCTGTGTTTCCTCCCAAGCATAAATCTACTTCGAGAGTTGATCAAGCTTCTTTGCTATCAAAGTCAAATGAACAAATATTTGATTTTCTGACGGTTCTGATCTCACTGAGGAAAGATTTACCTTTGGAGCTTTTTTTGTTGTTGTTGTGTCTTTCAGAAGCAGTTGGTCCGTGAGCCATTATGATAATTATAAGTTTTAAACTTAATAAAATGGCGTAGTGCTATGGCATATACCATTGGAATGAAAGCTATCCAAGGACCTTCATGTTGATTGCCGGCCGAGACGAACTCTTTAAAATAAGTCGAGAGTATAAATAGCCTATTTCTTTGTATGTTCTTAGTATTTCAATGGTGAAGACAGTTATACCAAGTCGCAAGATCAATTTACAAAAATGTCAGGTTTATTTGACTAACGTAATATGTTTTAATAAAAGAACATAACCATTGATCAGGGATTATTATAACTAGGAAACTTTTTGTTACAGCTCTAACGTATAAGAAAACATTCTTCAACCTTTAGAAAAATATAAGAGCGTTCATGTATTACGTAAGCAATATTTTGGTGATTTTAAACCTACCCTCCTGTAAGCCAAAATGAACATTGGCTAACGTAGGAAAATTAGACCAACAGCAACCCTCCAAGGTGCTTACATAATACTTGAACTCTCCCTATTGTTCCACTTCTCTTGATAAAGAAAAAAGCAGTTCTTGAAATGTTTTGAAATCTTTTCTTATACATTAGATTAGTGACAAAACTTGTACGGGTTATGGTACGTATTTTGCTCAGTATATTTATTATGGTCAATACCTATGAACGGAACGAAATATTAGCCGGCCAATGGTGGGCTTTTTTAATTTTGTGTTTTTTAATTCAAGGCTTTCTTTGAGTGAGAGAATATCGGTGAATGTGTACCACAATCCCCTATCTCTACGTTCATGTACAGACGTAATAACTATTACAATCAGTTTATATAATTACAATTACCATAATACTATTATGATTACTATTTCATTAAATTTTCATTTTACGAGTAAGAGTACGATTATGAATAGACAAAAAAATGATTACAATTACGCTTACAGATTATAATCACGATTACTTGCACGCAATCAGAAATAATCAGTTCGATTACGATTATAATCATGGTGATTTCAATTATAGTCGTGGTGACTACGATTACATTCATAGCAACTACGATTATGATTACCTAAGGATTTAAGAAAATGCTTACGAATATGATTTAATGGTATTTAAAAATACGATTATGATTATATTGCAGATTACAGCTACTTCAAAACATTCGATTACGCTTACAGATGTGATTACGCAAAAATGTAATCGATTATAATCGATTAATCATTTCTGTCCTCTCCAGAGTCTTAAATTACGAACCCAACGTCTTAATTTTTTGCCTCTAGCTCTCTTGTCTATGATAGTTTTTTCTGATACTATGAAATAGTTTGGACTCTTCTCCTCTCTTCATTTATTTAAAATAAGTGATCTTTATTCTAACGTGAATAATATATAGATGATGTTTTTAAGCTTGATTTATTAAGGATTTCACGGCTAAAAGACTTACTAATACATTTCATTTTTATCATTCCTTGAAGGTTTGAATTTCAAAAATTTCAATTTTGTTCGTGGCGTCGTTTTAAATTTTTGCATCAAATATTGTAATTGACTATTGCGAAACATTTTATTATGTCATTTTCTTATTTATTAATTATATGAGAGTACATACATTTGCGCAAGGTCACGAAACTGAACATCTGTGATGGATAAACTTGAAAATGTACATTTGGTGTATAAAACAGGGACATTTTGAACGTGTATCATTTTTTCCTTTTAAACTTTAACACTCAAATAGGCAATAAAGCCCAAAAGTTCGTGATGAGGCCACTTTAATTTAATACGCATGCGCTACCGTGTTATCAGTAAAGGGGATTCCCCGCCTCTTTCGTAATAATCCCCTTGTTTGTAGAATCTCAATTTGAATAATAGATTCCTCGAAACCCGGCTACCAATTTCCTCCAAAAATATTAGCGGGTAATGTTTGGACGAGATTTCCATGAATAATCGAATAACCAATCATACTTCATTTATAAGCAAACAGCACGTCATTATTGAACGCGCTGTTTATTTCATTTGATCACGCGTCATCTTACATGACAGCGATTATTTTAAAGGATTTTCCTATAAGTCGATATATTGTATTGTCCTCATGAAAATTAAAGACAGCAATTTTTGAACACGCTACGCACAGCTGTGAATTTTGTGTAATGCGTATTCTTCTGATTTCCCCTGAAAATCATCATATGAAAAGAAGCGGTTCGATATAAGATAATAATACCATTCTTTAAACATAATTGTATGATTATATTATGCCCGTATTCGGAAAGGGGTCTTAGGGACCTCCCCCACCGAAACTAAATTTATAATAGAATATAAATATACATATATATATATATATATAGAGATGAGACCCACAAGCCGAACGTGATGTGGATGATGTGAAACTCAGGCATGTCCGTACCAGTTTCAAGTGGTGGCCGGCCATCTATGAAGTGAAATTATTCGTTTTGACGGATAGGAAAGGCTGGAAGGGAGGGCGACTCCACTACAACCCGTCTGTATTGAAGGTGCAGAAATGATGGCTAATTCTCCATTGCAGCTTATACACCAAAACTATGGATTAAGTCTTCTAGGTGCTGGGAGTGCTCCTGATTGCTAGTAGCGGCCGGGCTTGCATGAAAGTAGGTGCTAAGAATCACTGGAATGGCCCAGGCTGCCGTTTGTTATTGACCTTGGCTACGTATAATGGACGATCCCTTGCTTCTGAAGCAAAACTTCAGGAATTGGAAGAGGAACTTGAAAAGATCAAATGGGACATTGTAGGACTCAGTGAAGTTAGAAGAAAAGGTGAAGAGTGAGTGGAACTTAATTTGACATTTGTTTTATTAACGGGAAGGAACTGGAAGAACAAGTGGTGTTGGCTTCTTAATCAACAAAAGAATTAAAGACCACCTTCTTGAAGTTGAAAGCACATCGAATCGAGCAGCGAAGCTGTTCAACTAACCCAGTGATACCAACTTCAAAAAATACAGGCATATGCACCAACATCAACACTAGAATGCCCAGAGGTGTCATTTCAACACCGAGCCTTATAAATTCTCTAATAAATTCCGCAATGTTCAATTGATATTTTTCATCTTTCGTGACTTTTATTTAATTTGTGGGAGGAGTGTACGTGCAAATTTTTGAGAGCTTAGCTTTATTTATTTTACCAGCGAATTTACCAAGAACGCCCCTTTGGTGTCAATTCGGCGCGACAAATATACAATTTCCTTTATGGATACAATATCGTATTGCAATATTTCGATATATCGATATTTTTTCTTTGATATATCGGGAAAACGTATCGATATTTTCCTTTCCATATATCAGCGATATATCACAATTTTTTTTATCCGATATAGCTCGATATGACCTGCTAAATTTGCAATTTTTAGCACAGCAATTATTCGGTTATAAATAGGCAAAAATAGAAAAAGCTAAAAATATATAAAATATATAAATATAAAAAGCTAAATTTGGAAATTTTTGCAATATTTTACGATATATTGAATACTTGGTATATCATATGATATGGATATCGATTAGGATGGTAAATACAGAATGGTTTTGGCGTAGTTACTAATGTAGTAGTAAATACGCCAAAACCGTTGTGTATTTATCATCTTAATTAAATTTGCGTAGTTTTTGTTATTCTTCCAATCTTAATGAATATCGATATTTTCCTTTCAATATGCGTCCTTACCTCTCCCACTTCAAGTTCATTTCTATTGCCTTATTGCTTCTTAAGGATATTCAAATTTGGCAAGTCGTGAAAAGTTATCTTTCCACCCCTTATCATAAAATAGAATGAGTTAAGTAGGATGTGTTTCTTCCCAACAGACAAATTCCTTTAACAATTTTAAGGCTCTTGTTGTTTCCAATGGCTTTTCTTATTAACTTACAGTTGAATTTTCTTATGTCTTCTTTCATGTTTTTGCGTAAAGTTTTACAAAGTTCTACATACTCGATCCTGAAACTGGTATTTTGATTGTCCACCATCATATCTCTTCACCTTTTCATGTTATTTCGTCATCTCAGATAATTTGTTATTGTGGTTTTTACACATTACACCACCAATTTCTCCAGCAGTTTCAATTATTATCTTAACCATGTTTTCATTTGCTTCTGAAATATCAACTTCTTCAATAAGTCCTTCCAGTGCAGAAAAGCGAAATTTTAATTCCAACTGGAATTCCTCTGTATTTTCGTTCAGTTTCTTTAAATCCACCCTCTTACATACTTCTTTCTTAACGAGCTTCTCTCTTTCTAATTTAGAATTTAAATGCAATCTAGATCTCACCATTCGATGACCACTTCCGGTATTAAATCTCTTCAGCACGCTGCAAACTTCACTAATTGATTTCTTGTGTGCCAAAATATAGTCAATTTCACTGGTTCCTCCATTGGGGTGTTTCCATGTCCATTTTCTTTGTTATTTCCTATTAAAAAATGAATTCATGATGCTAACATTTTCAGCTTCTGCAAATTCAACAAGTTCGTAGCCACGTTCATTCTTTTCCCCATATCCCTATTTACCAACCGATGTATCTCCTTGTCCCTGTTGTCCAATTCTTGCATTAAAATCCCCCATGATGAGCTTGATGTGTTGTTTCCCCTTATGTGTAGCTTTTTGAGTTCTTCATGGAATTCCTCAACCGACGTGTTTTCAACTTTAAGAAGATGGTCTTTAATTCTTTTGTTGATTAAGAAGCTAACGTCACTTGGTCTTCCAGTTTACGTTCCTTTATAATAAAACAAGTATTCACTTTTAAACTCCACCAACCCTTCACCTTTTCTTCTGACTTCACTGAGTCCTATAATGTCCCATTTGATCTTTTCAAATTCTTCTTCCAATTCCTGAAGTTTTGTACATATTTGTATTTATACACACACACACATACACACGCACATATAATATACACACACACGCATACACACACATATAATATACACACACATAGATGGATGGATGGATGGGAGGGCGGATGGACAGGCACGCACGCACGCATGCGCGCGCACACATACACACATACATACGTAAATAGATACATACATATTTTTATTTATTTATTTATTTATTTGTTAAACTTACAAAAGGAGAAAGAAAAACCCCCAAAACCCTGAATAGTTATCAAAATTCTAATCACAAGGTCATGTTTTGTAAACCACTAATTTTAAATTATTGAAAGGGAAAAAAAAAATAGAAACCATTTTCTTATAAAAATAAGGACATTAGAATAAGGACATTACAAAAATAAAATTTTGATGGCAAAACCCCAAGCAAAAATTGGCAGTAATGTCTGAACGCAAAATTGGCATTTAGTAACCTATTTTTGCAGGATGCATTTACATTTCTTTTTTACGATAAAGGGGGCACATCTTTATAGAACATCGTTTTATAAAATTTTTTAAGTTCCCCGAAATTAAAGCCTGGCAACGGCCTAGAACTCTATCTTCAGGTTATTTGAAAAAACACTTTTGGAGATAATCTGATAACAGACTTTTTTCCGTTTTAATGTATTTTCTCCATTCTTTTTTTTTTCTGTTCTAGTATCCGCGTGTCTTGCCACATCTGATCCACACATGCTTCGCTTTAACTAATATTTAATTTAGTATATAATTAACGTGACATTCATGATTGGATTCTCCACCCACATAATATTTTAACTTGATCGTTTTCAATTATGTTTTCATCTATCTGGTTCATCCAATTTTTGTTACGGGGCATTAGGTTCTTTCGCAGTGGTTCCAGTGTGTTATTCCAGAAATTTTATTGTGCTGTTGTAATTAATCTGTGTATGGGACCTTTCTAAAGCCATATATTATATATAGATGGTCTATTGTTTTATCGGTCTCCTCACGTAATCGTCAATTGCTTTTATTGGATGATTTCCTAATTCTTATTATAATTAGATTTGTTCATAGTGCTTGCTTTTGTACATCCAATCAGATCTCTTTTTTTTCACTATGATTTATTATAATTATTATAACGTGTGATTATCGTTGATCATTCCTTTAATATTTCTAAAGCGTTGATCACGAACTTGTTTCTATTTCCTCCTCTCCACTATAATGGTGAAATTGATAGCTTTTTCTCTTTCCTCATGTTACAATCAAATAGACTTTTGTATCTTAAAAGAGACTTAAACAAGAGAAACAACATTACCTCTTATTTGTCAGTTATATCTATATCTTCTTCTAAAAAAAACTGTAACCTGCTCATTTCCCGTACAAGAAAAATCCAATTTTTATTAAAATGCAAACTAAGTATAATGCAGTAACCCCCTGACTTACGTAAATTCGCAGTTACGTAATCAATATAAGAAATTATAAGTACTAGCGCGTAAGTAATACAAGTCACAGCAAATGTGACGAATGGTAACAGGAAGTGATGCGGTAACAGGCAGTGAGTTTTGGGCAAGTGCCCAAAATTCGTAAGATTCAAACGGAAGTCTACGAATTAGAAATAAAGACTTCGTAAACAATTCCTCCTTTCCCCAACCCGTATTTCTTATATTCCAACAATATCCGTGATTGCTGAGTCTAGTATGTACGATTACACCATTGGCAATAGTAATCCATGCCTCGCACGGTGAGCTGTTCATCAGCGTTTGTGTTCGTTGTTTACTTACTTTTAAAATGGATTCGAAATGCAAGACGTAATTCGTTGGTAATAAATCTACAAAACAAAGTTCTGCAATTACTTCGGAAGAAAAGTTGAAAATAATTTGCATGTAAGATATTATTACCCTTCACAGGGATAACACAACTGCCGAATAATGGTCAACACAGAAAAGCCTCCGGGGCGAGATTTTTGTGAGTTTTTTCGTGGGGGAATTTATTATACAATAATTTTTGCCACCCACGTTTATGTAGCTCAAACTAGAGCTTTTTATTTATATTTGGAGAAAAAGAGGCGCCGTCCTCATCCTGGACTCGAACCAGGGTCCCCGCGTTTAGCCCGCGGTATCTTGACCAACCTTTATTACCCTTCACAGGGATAACACAATTGCCAAATATAAAAAAAAGCTCTAGTTTGAGCTAATTAATACGTGGGTGGCAAAAATTATTGTATAATAAATTCCCCCACGAAAACTCACAAAAATCTCGCCCCGGAGGCTTTTCTGTGTTGACCATATTTGGCAATTGTGTTATCCCTGTGAAGGGTAATAATATCTTACACCTTTACATACGGAGAAAAAGAGCGTTATTTCTTGTCCTCATTCGTCTAGCGGTCCAAGACACTCCGGGCTAAACGGAGGGACCCTGGTTCGAATCCAGGATGGGGAAAGCGTCTCTTTTTCTCCAAAATTACACAAGCTCTAGTTTGAGCTGTAATTGAAACGTGGGTGGCAAAAATTATTGTATAATAATTTGCATGTATGAAGACCGGAAAATTATATCAACCTTAGCTCGGGCTATAAATCGTATGTAATAGTTTTATAGTTTATATACGAATAAATATTGATGTTTAATGTTTCATTTATAAATAATACTCTGGTAAATAAAACATATAATAATATATACTTAATCTGAAGTGAAGTAGTTGGACCCCAAGATGAACCTACAAAACTAAGATCATGTTCAATAATTTTGTAGAGGAAACAAAAATACAAGTTGACAACACTGAGCTAGAAATTGCTGATTCATATATTTACCTTGGCCAGCTGATTTCAATGGATGGCAACATTATGAAAGAACTCAACAGACGTATTAAACTTGGCTGGAGTGCATTTGGAAGAAACAGTTTTATCCTGAAGGGGAAATTACATTTGTGTCTAAAAAGAAAGGTCTTCAACCAGTGTGTATTGCCAGTCCTCTCTTATGGATCAGAGACATGGAGT
This sequence comes from Dysdera silvatica, assembly GCA_006491805.2. Taxonomy (NCBI): domain Eukaryota; kingdom Metazoa; phylum Arthropoda; class Arachnida; order Araneae; family Dysderidae; genus Dysdera; species Dysdera silvatica. Next base: position 558,244 of record QLNU02014176.1, read on the forward strand.
CTAACAGTTGGAGCAATACGAAAGTTACAGACAACGCAAAGGAGCATGGAGAGGTGCATGCTTGGAATAACTAGGAGAGATCGAAAAAGAAACACTTGGGTGAGAGAGCAAACTAGAGTAGAGGACATCATTGTTAAAGTAAAAGGACTGAAATGGCGATGGGCTGGGCATATTGCAAGAAGA
>QLNU02014176.1:558526-569602 GCA_006491805.2 Dysdera silvatica
CCGTAGCCAGACTGGGGCTAGAGGGGGCTGAGTCCCCCTTGGAAACGTGGTCAGCCCCCCCCCACCCCACTTCCGGATAATAGTTTTTCAAAATAAATTATTTTAAAATTTTATTTTAAATTTTTTGTTTTACATGAAATTGTACATGACAGTGGAAATCGTTCTTTGACGTTAAAAATATATTCAAAATAGGTTTCTACGGTGGATCTTGTGTACATCATGTATTTTACAGAGATTTGAGTCTTCATGTACTCTATAATAAAGATAAGGGAAATTCTAAATTTTAGTTTACCTCTGTAAGTTTTTAATGCAAAATTTATGTTAAGAAATTTATTCATTGATGTTAAATATATTAGCCTACTTAGATATTTATGTTATTGAATATATTAATAAAATACATTAAAATATTAAAGAACTTTAAGCCCGCTGTAGCATTCTGAGCGCTCCTGTATTCTTCAGAGCCCCTGTAATAAGTGCCTAGCTACGGGCATGTACACGGTCCTAATATATATTCTACCTTATAGAGCGAATATGCGTTTCTTTTACTATAAAATACATGTGGTTGTATGTGTACTATAAAAGCACATGTACGCTATATCATTATATCCATCTACCCGAGAAAAATTATACGACAATATAATTTAATTATTTCAAGTGAAATAAAAATTCATGAAGTTACACAACACAATAACACAAAAGCAATTTCGTTTATTACTTAACATCGACAATATATTTAATATCATATAATGGTAAGCGTTCATAATCAGTAGTCAGAAGAGAGATTTTCATAAAAAAGTCCATTTACGCATGATCTTATAAACATGTTTCAAAACGAATTTATAACCCTAATATAGATATAAAATATTCTCTTCCTTACGATGATCGACGAAAGCTACATTGTACTAGGGTTATATGATAACAAAAAGTATGACAAGTCAACTAATCAATCAATTCATCAATCTAACAATCAGAAGTTTATTTACATATATGAATGAGATTGTTCAAAGAATTACTGAACGACTTTTCACATCTATCATGAACGAGAAGATTCGCTCAGTGAGTCGTTCTTTGAATGAATTGACACAGGACTAATTGCAATGTAGTCGAGATATTTCAACTTCAGAATAGCATAGAGCTTCCTCGAAAATACTTTGCAAGAGCGTACATCCTAAAATAATGTTAGCTTGTTTATGTTTTTATGGCAGAAGTACAGAAAAAGTTACGTTTCTCCAAGACTTACTACTTTCAGAGGAAGCCTTAGCTCTGCAGCGAGAGGATACAAACACTGAACTTTGGTGAGCACAGAAACGGCACACATTCTACCATTCCACTGAGCGTTATACTTGGGATAATGGCCCAGTAAACGAATATGTTACCATCACATAATAAACGCAAGTTTAAATTTCGTGAACTAACCATCCTCTATCAGCCCAGATATAATCTTGAACTGGACTTTGTGGAGACCTACCACACCATTAAACTTAACTCGCTAAATATTGTAAAAAATCAGAAATCAACGCTGCACTTCAGCCACGCGTGGACTAATCTGATGTCAGAGACCACATCCAACAACAGCGTTCACAGTTGAACTTCGATTCAGGCAATTTCACTAGGAAACAAAGCTTCCGAAGAATGGCAGCACATGATCGTTTGTTTACAACTTGTTTCTCCTGAAGAAGGTCAGCACGTTGCCTGTCTCGAAACGAATGGAGTTTTTAGCTACATTTTACAATTAAAGTTCTTCATACGCACTAAAATCGCTGTTTTTCTGTCTTATTATGTTATTTATTTTAACATCACGCCACCTTACGGCAGTTTATCTGAATTTTTTGAAAGGATCCGAACCTCTTAAGGCCTAGGGAATCAACCCCTAAACTACAATATGCTCACTTAGTAATTGTTTTTTTTTTTCCTTTTGTATCGATGCGCGCCGAATCTGGGTGGACAATAGGCTAGGCGAACGTGTTACTACTGCTTCATCACAGGGCCCCTTAAAACATTATAATTCCGCAAGAGATAATTTTGTTTTTGAAGTGGGGAGAACACATACTTCTTTTTCCGAAATTCCTGATCTCTCTATCATAAAAACTTTATTTTTCACATCTCAAAATTATTTTTGAGAACTTTCTCCACTGACGCGCACGATTTATTTTCCTCCAGGCACATTCTCCGAATACAATCAAATCTCCTTTTTTCTTATTTAGAATCTCGAAAAGCGTAGATCAAAAGTGCTGCTTTTTCTTCTCGTTTCACGATAGCATAAGGTCTTTTTTCATAGAGTTCGGTGTTCAAATTATATCAAATCTCACCATAGTCTAATACTTCTGACGGTACAATAGAAATTCCTACGTAAAACTAGAACTTCAAGAAAGGCCCCAAAAATTGTAGTGAGTTCTTGCTCTAGTGATTACTACTATCCGACAAGAGTATTATCATGCCGTCAACGGAACTATTTCGGTGTCCGTTGAAACACATAACTCTATGATGTCATCCATTGAAACACATAACTCTATGATGTCATCCATTGAAACACATAACTCTATGACGTTATCCATTGAAACACATAACTCTATGACGTTATCCATTGAAACACATAACTCTATGACGTTATCCATTGAAACACGTAACTCTATGATGTTATCCATTGAAACACATAACTCTATGATGTTATCCATTGAAACACATAGCTCTATTATGTTATCCATTGAAACACATAGCTCTATGATGTTATCCACTGAAACACATTTCTCAGTTCTAATCGCATGTAAACGCCAACAGGAAATATTTGCTATTCAACTGTATATGAAAGTTGCCACTTCCACATGTTTAATCTAGTAACTTCAGCGGGATGAAATTATCAATGAGAGGCTCTGATGTTATAAAATGTACTTTGTACGTATTAAGCGGAGGAAATTTTCCAAGGGCCATTGATTATTAGTTTGTTGTAAACGGTATTTCGACTTAACCGTTTTCGTGTTAAAAGAAAAGTATATATAGTGGCGCCACCTTAGTTAACGACAGTAATCCGTTCCAGGATTAATGTCATTAACCCTCTAACTGCTTATCCCGCTATTTCCACGGGCAACATGAAAGTAACAGAATTTGCTCATCCCGCGATTTCCGCGGGTATGCAATTTTTCCATCTATTTAAAAGCGCATCCCGCTTCTCCACCGTTTAACTGTCGGTAATGCATTTTCTACAATATTTAGACTTCTAGTCGTAGTTTGGTCAACCGATGGCGCTAGATTAAATTTTTGTATTTGCATGGAGTTCACTGATTGATTTTGCAAGGGCTCCTGCTGTTTTCGTTTTTTATATCCAGAATATGGCTTGTAGGAAACGTTCAGCGAGTGATTTTTATTAGTATACATGCTTTATATTTGTATTCTATAAAGTAAACCGTAATTTAATCAAAATTCATTTTCAGAATTTTTGAATTTAAACGATTACTCTTAAAATTGATTTTTATGAAAGCCTGTTCTTATGCTCGAAATTTATATCAAAAAAAATCTGGATTACAAAAATGTGCTACATATTTTAACTCTCAAATGCATGTACATTTGAAATATGTAATAAAAATATATGCAATTTTTGAAGCGACTTTGATAAAAAATAATTCAGTAGTCAGATGGACAAAATCTATCGTTTCCCAAGATGCGATTTCCCATAAGATATGATTGAAAATTGATCAATTTGCTCCGGCTCATCTCCATATCCATATTAAATATTAAAAATGCAGATAAAACTCATTTAAGATATCCTGAAAATGTGGTAAATATAATTAATTTATTACATTTGCTACAAAAAAATTAACATTAATAAAATGAATTGTTCATGAAAACAGATGGGCCCTGGTACAGATTGAACTGGATACACTGATTATCAACTTATAGATACAATGATCATCAAACATATGATATTTGATTTTGCCTTTTAATGGCTAACGAACAGTGACACACACATCTGCCGATTTATTGCCCATATTAATGAACAAATACTTTATTCATCATCATCATTTCAGCCGTTGTCAATCCACTGCAGGATAAAGGCCTCCTCTGCATCTTTCCAACGAAGTCGATCTTGTGCATTTTGCTGCCACTTGTGCCCAATATATTTAATTATTTCATCCACCCATCTCGTCTTTGGCCTTTTCCTTGGGCGTGTGGTGTCCAGTGGGATCCATTCTAGGATGTTTTTGGTCCATCTGTTGTCAGTTCTTCTAGCAATATGGGCTGCCCACTTCCATTTCAAACTTTTTACCTTCGCAATGATATCACAAACTTTTGTTTGATCTCTTATCCAACTGAAGGTCTTTCGATCTCGTCGCGTGATACCAAGCATCTGCCGTTCCATGTTCCTTTGTACCACTCGTAACTTTTGGATACCTTTGGCAGTCAATGTCCATGTCTCACAACCATAAGTCAGAACAGGTAGGATGCATTGATCGAAAACTTTCCTCTGTAAAGAAATAGGGAGCTTTTTTTTAAAAATTATTTGTAGCCGGTAGAATGCTTGCCAGCTAAGCTTGATACGACGTTCGATCTCTTGATTTATGTCGCCTTTCATCGTAATTTGTTGACCAAGGTAAATATAATTTTCAGCTTGCTGTATTTCTTCTCCCAAAACAAAGATTTTCTTAGTTTGTATAAACTTATTAAACATGATCATGCTTTTCTTCAAGTTGATTTTTAAGCCAGATGTTTCTCCTTTCATTCTGAGATCTTCAATGAGTCTTTGGAGCTCTTCTGGATCTTTTGCGAAAACACGATGTCGTCGGAGAATCTTAGATGGTTTAAATACGCACCGTTGATTTTTAAGCCCTTTTGATCCCAGTGTAATTTACGAAAAACTTCCTCAAGGCAAGTTGAAAAGAGTATGGGCGAGATTGTATCTCCCTGTCGTATACCTTTCTTAAGGTTAATTTCAACTTTGTGTCTGTTTATAGATATGGTCGCTTTTGCTTTATAATATATGGACTGGAGTAAGCTAACATAAGCTGGGTTCACACCTTGGTTACCTAGTGCATTTAAAATATATGGTTTGAAAATTGAGTCAAAAGCTTTTTCGTAGTCGATGAAGGCAATGCATAGTGGTAAAGTGTATTCATTGTGTCTTTCTATTATTCTCTGAAGAACCTGAATGTGGTCAATCGTACTATAGCCACTTTTAAACTCTACTTGTTCTAGAGGTTTGGCATAGTTTAATGTTCTATAAATTCTATTTGCAGTGATTTTGCTAAAAACTTTGTATATAACAAGAAGAAGGCTAATTGGTCGATAGTTTTTAAGATCATCTTGAGCTCCTTTCTTATGCAAAAGAATAACATCGCCATTTTTCCATGCATTAGGAATTTTTTGTTCCTTAAGACATTTTGAGAAGAGATTTGCCAATATTTTGTGAAGCGTTTTACACCCAGCTTTTAACATTTCAGCAGAAATGCCATCTTTTCCTGTGGATTTCCCATTTTTCATTGATCGTATGGCATCTGTTACCTCTGATACTAAAACATCCGGCATTTCTTCTGTAACTACAATTGTTGGCAGATTTTGCTGATCGTTACTTTTATAGAGGTCTGTGTAGAATTCTTTTACCCTCTTAAGCATTTCCTGGCGTGTTCTGCATACTGAGCCGTCATTACATTTTAAGGCAAGTATTTGCTTTTTTCCATTTATTAGCCTGCGTTTTGAATTTTTGATGCCTTTATTTTCTTCAATTGTTTTTTGTACCAACTTCGTATTGAATTTACGAGTTTCTTCCCGGATACGTTTCCTTATCGTCTTGCAAATTTCCACATATTCCACTTCGTTAGCAATTATTCCTGTGTTCTTCCAAGACCTTCGTTTTTCCATTAGATTTAAAGTTTCTTTAGAGATTTTGCTTTCTTTAGGTTTCGTTGTTAGTGGTACTAGAGCCTCGGCTATTACAATTAAGTTGCTGATGATTTTTTCATTTTGTTCTGTTATATCGGTGTCTTCCAAATTTTGTAATAATGCAAAGCGATTTGACTTAGCGAGTTCAAATTCTTTGCTTTTTTTAAGCAATTCCTCATTGTTGGCTTTCACTTTTTTGGAGAGGTTTATCATTTTACTGCGTTCTTTACGGTAGTCTAACTTAACTTTAACTCTCACCATTCAAATGGTCATTTCATTCATTCTATGGTCACTTCCCACGTCAAAACGATTGAGGATCGTACAGTCACTGAATATATTCTTGTTGTTGGATAGAACATAATCAATTTCACTTTTGTTTCCTGATGGACTTTCCCATGTCCATTTCCTATTGGCTTTCTTTTTATAAAACGAATTCAAAATATAGAGGCCTTGTCTCTCTGCAAAATTAACCAACAAGTCTCCTCTTGCATCTCTATGACCGCTGCCATGTGGGCCTGTTGCACATTCACCAAAGTGGGTTTTTCCAATTCTGGCATTAAAATCACCCACTAAAATTTTGTAGTGGCAATTTTCTTTATTTTGTAGGACTGATATATCCTCGTAGAATTCTTCGATTTCATCATCAGTGTGGCTACTAGTTGGTGCATAAGCCTGGATAACTTGGAGCTTATGTCGTTTGTTCAGTTGTGTGGTGCATTGTGCGATTCTATCTGAAGTACCCTCAAGTTTTATGATGGAACCTTTTAATCTCTGATTAATGAGGAAATCTACAAAACTACATTTCCCGTTTGCAGTTCCTTTTGTATATAGAAGATGACCGGTATCAAGTTCCACAAGATTTTCACCTTTACGTCTCGTTTTACACAGCACGATGATGTTCCACTTAATATGTTCGAGCTCTAATATTAGTTCTTGTAGGCGAGCATCCGTTTTCATTTTTCTGGTGTTGAAAGTTCCAATTTCCAAAGTGTTTTGGCAGCGTGTTCGAACCCGGTGATTCTTAGCACCCTCTGCCGTCGAGCTATTCTTCCTGCTGCCTAAGGTAGTTGCTCTAAAGCCTCCGGGGAATGAGGGCCGTGAATTAATTTGTGTAAATATGTTGGAGGGTTAGACCGTTAGACTTTATTAATCAACAAAAAATCAACAAATCAACTAAATATTTAAATATACATTTTCACCATAAAACGCATTTAGAACCACAAATTTAAAATAAAGTACAGTACACTACAAGGAAAGAAACAATAAACGTAAAACGGAAAACCTAAACACCTGACTGTGATGAGTCAAACGTATCTCACTCACTCAGCATCTACAGCTACGCCGTGCAGATGAGTGGAATCAGAAAATTGATTTTTTTTTACATCGGATAGAATTTCACATAATCAGGAGTCGTTAACCAAGAAGTTTTATTCTTACAGGCACTCGTCATCAAGGGCAGACATAGGGGATGGTCACAGGGGTCATGACCCCCCAAAATATATTTTTTCACTGTAAAAAATTCCAACTTTCATGATAAATGAAGGGTGTTATTCCAAGACCATGGCAAATTCTGTCCTTGACTCCCCCCAAAATGAAAGCCTGTGTCCCACCCTTGCTCGTCGTAACCAAGTACGTTGTTATCTGACGCCGTCGTTAACCAAGGCTGATCAAACAATATTGCAGGGTTAATAATCGTTCACTTTCATGAATTTTTTTGCTGCTGGGTTGACTGATTGAAGTTCCCAGAAAAAACAAGTTGTTGCCTAGTTTACATAGTTGTTAAGTGGCTTTTATCAACCTTTATATTAAATCAAGGGTAAAAAAAAATCTGCAGGCTGTTTTGACTGAAGGTAGATAAAGGGCAGGCAGATGGTCCTTGAGATGTAAGGCGATTGCAAAAGGGAAGAAATAAGTGTGCGATGCATAATTTGCGTCGATAAAAACGTGTTCCTCTTGACTCGGGGCCGCGAGTGAAAACCACAGGAGGCCTAGACATCTATGTGATTCTTCTTTTCTCTGGCTCCTTCTTCCCAAAGAAAACACTCTTCGGCTGTCAAGTGATTCGACAATGGAAGCCTCTGTGGGGGGAAAGCGATTTTTCAATTTGCTACTCCTGATAAGGTCGCAATTTTCCCCAACTCTAACGAGTGGAGCTTGCTCGAAAATCATGCAAGACGTAATAGACTGTTTAATTATGTTTGCCGTGTTCTGAAGTCGCAAAGAAGGCAAACTGCAGTTTTCCTCGAGATATCCGGAAACTTAGGGGTTGTCTTAATATATAGAAATGATATCAGGATTGTCTTGATGTACAGAAATGACATCGGGGTTGTCTTGATATATAGAAATGACATCAGGATTATTTTGATATGGAGAAATGACATCGGGATTTTCTTGATATATAGAAATGATATCAGGATTGCCTTGAAATATAAAGACGACATCAGGTCTGTCTTGATATATAGAAATGACATCAGAATTGTCTTGATATATAGAAATGATATCAAGATTGTCTTGATATAGAGAAATGACATCAGGATTGTCTTGATATGTAGAAATGATATCAGGATTGTCTTTATATGTAGAAATGACATTAGGATTGTCTTCTCGAAAGAGGATATATTTTTATGTCATTATGTATTGTCACTTTCCGGTCACAAATCATATTTTATATAGTTGATCATCGTAATAACGAATGTTGTTTTATTTATAATTTTTACCCTGCATATTGGCATGGAATATAAAATTATTTTAAGTATAGAAAAATTAGTTACTTTATTATGCTTTTACTTACATAAAAGTTCCATTAAAATTCCTGATTTTCTGTTGTGTCGTAAAATTATTTTTAAGAATTTAGACGTTACATCACTTTCGTTGTTATTTGCCTTACTTTCAATATGGCATAATTCTCTTTGTTCTCTTAATTTTGACTATTCGAAATAATAATTTTCAAATGAAAATAACTTACATATTTTTGTCGTTCATACTTAAAATCACAAATTTTACGGAATCTCTTGTTCATGTTATAGACACCTTTAAAGAGTTTGTATTAGGAAAAACGGTAAAAAGTCATTATAGTTTGAAAACGATATTTTAATAGATGGAAACCGAATTCCCATTGCAAAGCCTCAATGTTTTTGATCAACTTTGTCTTCAGTTTCATGTTAGTTTTGCTAATGATCAATGTTGCATGTCAATTCTATTCTTAACCCATTTATGCCCAACGGGTCGCTTTCGACCCAAGCACAAAATATGCTTTTTGAGAAATACAGATGGGGACACACAAGTCCAGTTGTGACATAAATCAACCCTCAACAGTTCAGTGAAGTTAACCATCTGATGTTTACTTCACTTCCAACGAATTTTCGAGAGTGATAGAGTCGCAAATGTAACATGTCGGCGTCGTGGATTTCTATTCACAATCGGAGGCAAGTATTATTTCAAAATAGTATTATTTTCTTAAAATATCATATAATATTATTTTATTAGACTTCATAAATGAGTTTTAAGTCATTAGTGTTTACGGCAAACTTTAGCAAGTTAGAATATTCATGCGTAAGGCTAATGTGTGTCGTAAACGACCCGTTGGGCGCAAGCCCTTATTGGTATTACCGCGTAGGGATAAAACTGCATTCTTGTAATGTTATAAGCTGTTCATACGGCAAACTTGCGCTGCTATATATCTTAAAACTTTTTTGACTGTCATTTTGGTATGAAAGATGAAAATTATATATAATTAGTTTAAAAGTAGGATAAATTTATAGTTTGATGTTTTGTTTTTTGTTCATAACTGCATTATTTACGTGTTGTGAATCGAATGTGGCCTGTTGTTTCAGAAGTAAATTCAAAACATGCAACAAAGCAATTCTGTTTTGACAAATTTATTGATTTCCGGTTTATAAATTAATTTTATTTTATACGCATGTATTGAAATATATTTAGAATATATTTTTTCTCCTCAAAGAAATAAACACTCCACTGCTGAATTTCTGGAGATGATAGAAGAGGCAGGCAGTACTGTTGGAGCCTCAGCAGATATATTTATTTGTCCACCGAACGAAACTGGTGCAAATACCAATGAAAATTCAGGAGACAAGGAAAGCAATAATCTCGATGTCCTTTATGAAAGGCAGCTAAATGCACACGCTATAAATTGTAAATTGTAATACCTGGTGCTGAGTAAATAGAAGATGATGATTTGCATGACATGTGTCCCCCCCATCAGCAAAAAAATCAGAAAAAAAAATGAAATAAGAGAGAGAGAGAGACGCACTTTCTCAACGAAAATTGATGAAGGGCGATATAACACTTTCAACTACATCAATCAATATGCAACCTACTTTTCCATCCTCTGTATCTAATGACATCTATCCTTTAGATTTCCTAAAAGCGTTTTTGAATGAAGAAATTATTGACAAGATTTTAAATTTTATTTCAAAATATGCTATACAGAAAAATTTTCCTTCTTCTCTATTTTCTCTTGAGGATATGTACAACTTTATCTTAGTTCTATTCCTTAGTGGATATGTTCCACTTCCACGTAGACGTATGATTTTGGAAAATTCGAACAATGTTCATAATGAATGGGTTTCGAATTCTAACCGACAGAATCATTTTGAAGAAATTATCAGACATCTACATGTCTGTGATAATGAAAAGCTTCCATCTGGCGATAAGATGAGTAAAATTCGTCCATTTCTACAAGATCTAAATAAATTGTTCTCGGAAAAGGCTCCACGAGGATAGAATATATCAGTTGATGAAGCAATGGTGCCCTATTTTGGGAGTTATGGATATAAGCAATTTATAGGAGGAAAGCCTATACTTTTGGATTCAAAGCTTTGGTGGCTGCACAACAAAAAGGCCTTTCCGGGGAGAAGCTACTCGTGTTTTACTTCAAATTTATGACATAGCACCAAAAGCCACTGGTCCCATGAAAACGAAGCCCAGCTCATACAAATCACGATGGACATTTATTACATCAGGAAATCCAAGGTGCAGATGTGGTGTATGTAAAAGTAAAACCGTAAAAGCCTGCCAAAAATGTAATATTCCTTTGCGTGACAATTGCTTTGCAAAATTTCACGAATAAATGTAAAGAAATTGTAATACACGTTTTACAAACTTTTGATCATATGTTTTGTATCATTATTTATATCATAATTTACAGTTCAAAATCATTTAAAAACATGTTCCTATGTATTATAT
>QLNU02014176.1:578578-588723 GCA_006491805.2 Dysdera silvatica
AAGCAAATCCAGAGCATGAGTCAATACTTCCAGTTGAAGAGTCCCCGATCGCCACTCATCCAAGCCATAATACAAGCAGATGCAAATTACACGCCACTAAACCTGTGTAGTACCGAAGAGCGTGTCCTGGAAACAGCCAACGAACAGAAACTAAGAACTTGGGCCGGAAAACCATTACATGGCAGGCACTACAATGACCTGCAACAACCACACGTTGACAAAAAGGCATCAAATTCTTGGCTGGCCAAAGGCACTCTCCAGCCAGAGACAGAAGGATTCATGCTAGCCATCCAAGACCAAGTGATCGCAACAAGGAACAATCAGAAATTCATCCAGAGAAAAGACATAGAAAGCGACAAATGCAGACACTGTCATGCGGCATCGGAGACAATCCAACACGTGATGGCAGGATGCAAGATCCTTGCGCAGTCAGACTACAAACATAGACACGATCAAGTAGCGAAAATAGTCCACCAGAAATTGGCAGCGAATGCTGGCTTTCTGACAGAAAAATGCCCGTACTACAAATATGAGCCAGAGACCGTGCATGAGAACGAAACACACAAGCTTTACTGGGATAGAGCAATCATAACAGACAAGACAGTCCCACATAACCGTCCTGACATAACCCTCGTCGATAAATCGAATAAGACCACGTACTTAATCGACATAGCAGTACCCAACACCAATAACATACAGACAACCTACACAACGAAAATCACCAAGTACCAAGATCTCAGACATGAAGTACGAGATATATGGGGTATGGAAAAGATCCTCATCATCCCGTTAGTCATCTCAGCAACAGGGATAGTACCAAAAACGCTTGCGACGAATTTGGGAATACTCAACATTGACCCAAACACCTACATTGAAATACAAAAAGCCACAATCCTAAACACGTGTCACATTGTCAGGAAGTTTCTAGACATGGCACATTAAGAAGTGATGTAAAAAAACAGGCTTGGGAACATGGTGCTCTGCCCGTCCCAAAAGCGTGTTTCACCAGAATGGGCGAGAAAACTTTTATATATATATATATACATATATACATTTGAAATTGTTGCAGAATTGCCATTAAATTTTTATTCGAAAATGCATATTTTATTCTCATGAAAAACAATAATTTCCATTACACAGGATCATTTTTCTTTGACAAGTGTGTAAGTGTAAGTAATATATATATATATAGAGAGAGAGAGAGAGAGAGAAAGTCCTTGTGAATTGGAAACTCTATCATTTATTCCTTTTCGAGTTTGTTTGTTTGCTTGTTTGTTTGTTTGTTATGTTTATTTATTTTTTTGTCTGTTATCCTATTTAAATTTTTCCTATGTTTACATTTTCTCTTTTGATGGTAATTATATGTCACAATCTTTACAGCAGATGCATGTGATATATATATATATATACATATATATGCTGGCGTTGCTAACAGAAACGCCCCAATTTATTTATTTATTACCCCTCGTGTGGATTCTCCCCTGACGAAGTTCTGCACCTCGGGTTATTTTCAATATTTTTTCTTTTCAATTTTTCATACTTGGTCTTGCGTCTTTACGGTGTTGCTTTTTTATGGGGTTGTTCTGTTGTAGGTTTTGTTGTTTTATATTTAGGTGTTGTCTATTTTTCTAACAATATATACATATTAATATATATATATATATAAGTAGGGTAGTTATAATTAAAGTGACCCTACTCAGACTCCTTTAGGACCCGTTCTACTCATCCGATTTTGATGAAACTTGGTATACACGCTATTTGGACCATGAGGAAGAGGTTTTGATGAAAAGAAGTCTTGAACATTCCTGGCAATATGTGGGCGGGCATTGTCCTGTTGAAATACAGCTCCGGGAATGCCTTGAAGGAAGGGAACAACTTCGGGCTCCAGAACTTCATTGATGTACCGGTTGCTGTTAAGATTACCCACAATTCGTAGCAGCTGAGATCGTCCATGATACGCAATCGCACCCCAGACCATAACGCTGGGGGTTCGTCCACTATGACGTTGGATAATGCACTCCGGAAGGTGGCGTTCACCGGTATAGCGTCTAACACAGATGCGGCCATCACTGTACCCCAAATTAAAACGGGATTCATCAGAAAACACCACTTGTTGCCAATCAGCACGCCAGTCTCTATGTCCATGAGCCCATTGTAGCCGCAGGCGCCGATGGTTTTGCGTCAGGAGGATCCTGTATAAAGGAACTCTTGCACGCAGTCCACGGTGCAGTAGACGCCGACGAATTGATGAAGCACACAATGATACACCTGTAGCAGTGCACCAACGTTCTGCCAACTGTCCAGATGAAGCAAAACGGTCCGTCACCGCCATGCGGACCAGGTGTCTATCATCCCGTGCTGACGTCACCTTTCGGCGTCCACTCCCGGATTTCCGAGTTGTCTGGTTCTCTTGAACCCACTGCTTCCACACTCGCATCACTGTGCTGCTGTTACGCCCCATACGAGCTGCTATTGCACGATAAGAAAACCCTCCTTCACGAAGGCCGATCATTCGTCCCCGTTCAAACTCCGTAACTTGCTGAAATGTCGCCCTCTTTCGTCGTAGAGGCATAGTGACGTCTCATGTAACGTTTACCACTAGCAGATAACCATACACGCCCCGCTACAGCCCTCTATTTATACGGATCCATCAGCAGTTCAGAGGGCGCTGCTCAGCCCACGCATGCGCGATGACTCTGAAATTCTAATCATTTGAATAGCATACCCTAATTTGCATTTCCTGAAAGTTTCAGCTCAATCACATGATTCCTTCATGGTGTTGCAATTTTTACAAACATGAGTTAAATAATCAAAATGCAACAATACTATACACCTGCCATATAGTCAGAACATTCTTAAACCTGGCACCAGATTGAAAGATACAAAAATATTTTCACAATTGGCAAATGGTCAACACAAAAAGACATCGGGGCAGGATTTTTATAAATTTTCGTGGGGAATTTTTACAGAAAGTAATTTTTCGACACCCACGCTTAAGCTCAAACTTGAGATTTTAACCCCTCCCCCCTCCACATGGTTTCGTGTGTTAACCATTAGATAATTACGTTATTCTTGATACGGGTAATAATATTTAATAACACCCCCCCCTTATATACGGAGAAGGGGTGCGTCGTTATTGTGCCCTGGTGGCCTATTTTTAAGGAACTCCGGATCTAACGGAGGGACCCCTAGATCGACTCCAGACCACAGCGATGTCCCTGTTTCTTCTATACATTAAACGCTCCAGTTTGAGCTTAACGCGGGTGACGGAAAATTTTTAACTGGTTATTCCTTTGTTAGCGTTACCTTCTTCCCGTCACGGCAAATGGTCTTGGGATATCGATCGCCATGGTTTCTCTGCCTCTTAAAACGATTTGCTGTTGTCTATATTTGGTTGTGTCTGAGTCTGTAAATGACGTTCTATGATATCCCATGTATTTTCTACCGAGGAGAAATCTGAGGATCCGGCAGGCCATGGCTTCATGTTTGTACTTTGTAAACACTTACGTGAACTGTTTGCAGCACGTGGACGAGCATTATCGTGTTGAAATGTGAAGTTCCATACAAAGTTATGAACATCACAGGTTCAAAAATGCCTTCAACGTATCGGTGAGCTATTAAATTACCTGCAATGCGTACTAGACTGGACCAGCTCTCATAAACAGAAGAGTGGTGCGTCATAAAAAACTACTTGACACAATTATGCATACCAGATCACTCGGAAACTGTACCAGTCGAAGCCAAATCGACGATGCGTTGAGGTCATTGGTAAGAAGTGCAATAGCTAATGCGTATACAACTACTTCCACAAAGCGATTGACAATGATTTACCAGGTAATAGATTCACTGTGGGATAGCAGTCATAACCGTTCTTATGGGGTTCGATAAACTGGCTAGGATTTGCCGACAGGTAAAACTTACCACGATGACTGGTCATCCTCCTCTACCCAGTTTAAACTTTATGAGTGTGTTGGTGCCGTATCTCAACCATTTCGTAGCATTCACCGGGACAACACAGGCCCATTACATCGATTTTACTACCTAGCCTCTTAATGGCTACTTATCTACCATCCCTCCACTAACTGGTTATATTCCTTGCGAGTATAAGTCCTAGGTATTACGCATAACAGTGCTTCCTGAGAGGGAAACCATTTTTTTTTTCATTTATTCTTTCAAAATAGTCGCCCAATGGAAATGCATGAAATGTGCACCTTACATCTCACTAGGTTTTATTTTATATTTGCTATAGCGTCTACGTGATTGCTGCGAAACATATATCATTTGCACGCACCGTTATGACGTTATTGCGTGTAAATCTTCAGAAAAATAAAGCGAGAGTTTCTACGTATTGCAAATTTCAATTTTTATGTTGTTATATATGCTGCTTATGATTTAATAGCTATTGAAAAAATAATATAAAATAGTTTAAAATCATATATCATCAAAAATAATTCTTAGTTAACGTTTCATATTATGCGGTGGAAATATAAAAATGGGTATATAAAGTTATTATTAATTTATGAAGGTACATCAAATGAGAATATATAAATAGACATATAAACTTATTAATAATTTATGCATGAAACTAACAATAACACTCTGCATTTGTTTTCATGTTTGAATAATTTTATAAACATTGTTTTTTACGTGTGCTTTATTGAGTATTAGAACAACTAATTTGATTTTGTTTTATTTTTACATAGTGTATACAATTTACTTTTCATTTGTAAACATCAGCAAAGACATAACAACCAAGACCGTGTATAAAAGGGGGTTGGGGTTAACCCGTCATTTGAAAAATTTTATTACAAATTCCGTATGTGAGAAAAAAAAAATCTATCAATTCCTCCACCCCATTTTCAACACAGAACCCTCCCTTTTTTAAATCCTACGCATGGTCCTGATAAAAATGTTTATTTCAAAATGGTACGAAATTTAAAAACGCAGTATTTCGAGGACCGACTGACTCTTTTATTTAAATAAGGACCGAAAGCAAAAAGAATGAAATGTCGAAAGTCCTTTCGTTCCTCGTTCCAACTTCTGATTCCAGTAGCCTCGATTCGAATCATTAAAAATTCAATTATATATCAATCACTCGGTTCATTGGTCATATTAAAGCAGCGGTCCCGTCCTTGTTTGTTCATTGTATCGTCTTGAAACATACAAACTTTTCAAATACAGCATTCACATCAGTAAACATAATTGCAAAATTACATTACAAAGTACGGACTACATTCATCACACAAAGCATTTCTAAACGAAGCCTTTTTCAAACGTAACGATTACTTTTATTTTACGGTTATTTGTTGTTACGCTGAATCGAACCATGAAGGTAATGATACGTCAGTAATTGTGCTACTGTTCCCTCATTTTTACAAAGACCGTGTTTCGATAATGAAGTCTTACAATCGTGCTCGGCGAAGACGAAATGGCTTTTGTTCGGAGATGTTAATAACATTTTTAATTTCGGTGCTTTTAATTAACAACCCATCAAGTAATTAAAGACTCTGGCATTGTAATTTTAATCAGCCGTTGGCAAATTTCTTCCATAAGGCTTCGCCTGGCCGGAATAACTGCGTCGAATTTGACGATGGCGCCGTGATATTTCCTTTCTCTTCATTGTTTATTGGACAGAAATATGCCTTTTGTTGATAAAGCCGCGTATCCAGCGGCAACACCGCCCACATTTTACCCTTTTAAGGTTTCTTCCTGTTATACGTTTTCCCATTATTTTTCCCTGCCTAAAAATCCCCTGTGGGCATTCAGACAATGCACATACTAATAACCCAGGCCAAAACAACAGAAGTCGCATCTTCAGGCCAATTCATTGTTTTTTAAGGGCGGAGGATGGGGAAATGGGGAGGACCAAACTTCCGTTTTATTCATAAAATGGGAGTTGGTTCAAAATTCAAACTCGGTTTGTTCGATAGTTTTTCGTTTTTAATTTCCTGTTTCCTTTCATTGCTTCTTGGAAATTTTGTTTTAAAATGCGTTTCGAAGAAGGCTTCTTTCTCGGCGAAGAAAAGAAGCGGGGAAAAAAGTTAGAATTTTTATTTAAGTTCCAGTTATATGATTGCTGTTGGCAGTGCGGAAATTAAATTGGTGTCATTATCTCACGATATACGATTCAATTTAAAAGTCATCCTTTTGTAACATTTTGAATGAAAACCCTCATTATAAGAAATTAAAATCAAGGCGAAAAATAAAGTCACCATCTTGTCATCATGCTCGGCACAAAGCCGCGTAATTTTCCTCTTTTGTTGCAGTATATTGTTATGAAAATCGCCGAATACGCAACATTTTAAAATATGTTTGCAAAAAATGATAGCTGAGTCTTCTGTGTCTTCAAATAAAAGGACATTTCATTTCGCCATGACGTGACATACAATCGTGCATCTATAATATACCCTGCTCCATTGAAATTGCTTCACCTCCAAGGCGGTTTGAATGGCATTTCCAATAGAGGGTGGTGCATTATATTATTTATTAAGGTATTGCTGCGAGCACATTCTAGTATTTTCTTGTAGGATGACTCTGTCTGCTTGAAACGCACTGATACGTGGATTTTTAGCAATCAAAACCATCCTTTACAATGTTATTAAATTGAATGTCTTATGCGTAATGCGACGTCGAATTCTTACGTCGCACGATATTATTTAATTTCTTCGATTGCGCAGTTTGTCTATGTGAAAGTTCATTATATAATTATATTATAAAAAGTATTTAAATAGTGTATCACGTGATGAATATATTTAATATGTCAAGAGAAAATTTTAGTGCCTCTACAAGCATTTGAAATTGTTCTCCTCGGTTAATCTTGTAATTCGGTTGCATCATATTTAGGTAAATGATAATGAGAAAACTAGATAAGCTATCTCCATGAATATAATTAAAATACACTAGGTTTGTACTTACGAAAATAATTTATCTATAAATTATTAAAATTTCGCTACGTGAAGAAGGTGCTGAAAGAATCTTAATGAAGAATGGCAGAATTGTGAACTTCTTACGAATTCTAGATGATAAGAAACAAAGAAAACAATGTAATGAAATTGAGGATAATTAACTATGAAAGATAATTTGTCGCCTCTTTGAAGTATTCTAATTAACCGATCTTTTCAAAATTTGTTTCGAGAATGCAAACCTTTTATTATAATTATTGATAAACAAATAATGACTTGGATAGATAAATATGCCCAATTACACATTTAAATATTTTTGAATATTTTTTACGTTAAATATTTTTAATACTTTGGCCACAAATTATAGATTGAGTACGTAAAAGTGAGAGAGATATTTATAGAATATTACCAGCAAATCGTCAATGATTTCGTTTTACCGTTGTTGCCACCTTCATTCAATAAAAACCGTTTTCCATGGTTACAAAAATGCAAACTTTCGCCGACCTTCCTATTTCGCAACTAATAGCATGAAGTTGTCACGTGTTGCTCTCCTAATGAGGTTTGATTTGACTTCTTGCGCTGAAGTTGTATAACCGCGAAAAAATATGTTTTCATCTTCTAATGCCCTCAGTGGGAAGTTTTTTCGTCGGTTTATTTGTTACATTTTGTATATTTGCTACATTGTATAGCGGTTTCGTCACTCAACTAAATACTACATTTGAATCATAACAGAACCGTGAGACGCATACAAAGTCATAACTACATGAAACATGCATTATCACTGAATCATTTGCATAATTTAAAAACGTACGAAAAAGGCTAGCTAATTTCTTTTTGCATATATTTAAAAAACTGCCGTTTAACTCGAGAGGTTGATTTTGTAAAAATCAAGCTATTTTGCATAAAAGTTTACTTAAACTGCCTTGCGTTACTAATTATAACGTTAGCGTTATTGATGCGTCATTACTTTACATATTCAACTAGGAAAAGTGAAGCAAGCACGTCGGTTATACACTATGTGTGTCACTTTTTATATTAGATATATTAAGGTAATGGTGCGTTGATCCCTCTTAAAATTTTAGTACTGCCAACATTCTTCTGGGTATGGATTTACTAAAGTGTTGAAAATATTTTTGTAAAATCGTGCAATATATCTAGGATAGCGCCATGTATCTGACATTGATATAATAGTGAATCAGGAAATGCTTGAACATCTCATTACACCGTATTTCACATATCCTTAACCGGCTTGACGTCTGTTAAACGAGGTAGCTAGTGAAGAAGTGTAAAGTTAGTGTTATGCTCCTCAAACTACTTTTAATGATATAAATTCCGCAGCAAAGGAGCATTGCCTTGTTGAAACTCTCAAACTTGCCTTATGGTATTTTATTATTTCCATTAATATATACGCTAAACGTAATGACTCTTGTATTGGTTCCACAACGATGTTAAAGTGTCTAAGGAATTTCAGTTGTAAATTCAACGATAACAGAGATCTTACATTTACTCCTTGTCATTACCATATCTTATGCTTTTCCTATTCCTTCGTTATATCGTATCTATAAAACAACCAACATGCATGCTCTCATGTTGTTTATTGTGCACTTTGTTTTTACTAGTGCTTTTGTAGCTATCTAATTAAAGAAGAGAAAACACCCTCCCCGTGCACTTTAATAACTCTTCTGTAAGTAATGTCAGTCGGAAAGTTTTGCAGGCAGAACTGCTAACATCGGCTCTTTTGGAACCAACAGACATGTTACATTTAAAGTCGGACGAATCACGTTTTTTCCACAAAAGGAAATTTACATTTAAAATTACAACATATTCTACAGCAGTAATCCAGTGTCGTTTCATAGAATCGTTAAATTTTCTGAAGGAAGGTAGTATACCTAATATTGTATGGTAATAAAGTATATCTCTATTATGTACAATACAATAGGGTGCGATTTTATTTCCATGCTAAAATTACATTTCGGTACACGGAGAAGCCGTAACGGGTTAGCCTTAACATTTTACTTTTGATTTTCTATTAAATAAATTTTTAATTTCCTTTTAAACTCTTTCTCTTAAACGATTTTTTATATGGTCTGGTAATTTATTTCATTTATCAATTCCATAATAATTTATATATTTTCCCCACATTTGTTCTTATTTTTTCTGTTTTTAAAATGTTACCTGATCTTGTGTTTTTATATTTGGAATTTTGTCTATATTTACGGTTTCGTATTATTTACCTATTTTAATTCCTAAATATATCATTATAAATATTTTGTATGTGTTTACTTCTATATTCATTATATTATTTTCTATTTTTATTTGTTTTATAGGTTTATTCGTTTTGTATCCTATTCTTTTCTTTATAATCTATCAATTACTCATGACAATTTTCTGAAAATTTGCTTTATTTACCCTACCCCCCACACACCATTTCTATAAATTATGTAACTACCCAGATATCACAAAAACGTCCCAAGGACATTCTCTAGATGTCCCCGCGATCATCCCCAACGTCTCCAAGACATTCAGTGCACACTGTCGGACGTCCGTGGGACGTCATGCGGTGATCCATGTGCATGCGTGAAGTACGTCCTTTGAGGGTCCTGAGGATGTCCGCGGAGAACATATTTCGGAGGATTTTAGGACAAAAACTGGAATTCCTTTTAGCATGTTTTAAGACTTGTTACTGCGGATTTTAGGATAAAATTTGAATTATTCAAGGATATTATTTTGATATTTATAGGATGTGCTACAGCAGTTTTAAGGACGAAATTTTGATTTATTATTAGGTCTTTTTAAGGCCATTTTTTGGATGTATTTAAGAAAATAGTTTGATTTCCTTTTAGGACGTCTAAAGACCTTTATCTTGATATTTTCAGGACGTGTTATGGCAGTATTTAGGACAAAAGTGAGATTTATTTTTATGATTGTTTAGGGATATTATTTGGATCTTTTCAGGACGTGTATCGGTGGTTTTTAAGACAAAAGTTGGATTTCCTTCTGGGACGTTTTAAGGACATTATTTTGATATTTTCAGGAAGTGTTACGGCTGTTCCTACGAAAAAATTGGATTTCTTTAAGTTAAGTCATGGTTCGGAACTCACGTTAAATTGTACTTCCGGACTCTTGGTAAGTTGGCTAACGTTTTATAAATTTGGAACATAAAACCTACCTCTGTTAAGCATTAAAACAACAACAAATATTCAAATAATTTTCATGAGATTCTATACAGAAAATATTCACAAG
>QLNU02014176.1:591350-619972 GCA_006491805.2 Dysdera silvatica
AGTAATTCTTTTGCATAAAAAAGGTGATAAAGAGGATTTGAAAAATTACCGACCAATTAGCTTGTTACCTGCTATTTATAAAATCTTCACAAAAGTGCTAACACATCGCCTGCAGAAAAAATTAGATGCAGCTCAACCAAGAGAACAAGCTGGATTTCGAAGTGGATTCAGTACAGTGGACCATATTCAAGTATTAAGAGAATTAATTGAAAGAACACATGAATATGAACTTCCATTGTGTGTTGCATTTATTGACTATGAGAAGGCCTTTGACTCTATAAAAACATCAGCAGTCATCAACTCTTTAAGATCAACAGACATTGAGGATGTGTACATTGACATGGTGAAACGTGTGTATAAAAATGCAAGTGCAAAATTTCGGTTACATAAAGATACCAAAACTATCAAACTTGGCAAAGGGGTGAGGCAGGGAGATACCATTTCTCCAAAACTTTTTACTTCTGCTTTACAGATGATTTTTCAGCTGATAAATTGGAATAACAAGGGAATAAAAATAAATGGTGAATATTTAAATCATCTGCGGTTTGCTGATGACATTGTTATTTTTTCAACGAACCCATCAGAACTCCAAGACATGGTACAGGAGCTCTCAACTAGAAGTAAAGAAGTTGGACTCAAGATGAACCTACAAAAAACTAAGATCATGTTCAATAATTTCGTAGAGGAAACAAAAATACAAGTTGACAACATTGAGCTAGAAATTGCTGATTCATATATTTACCTTGGCCAGCTGATTTCAATGGATGGCAACATTATGAAAGAACTCAACAGACGTATTAAACTTGGCTGGAGTGCATTTGGAAGAAACAGTTTTATCCTGAAGGGGAAATTGCCTTTATGTCTAAAAAGAAAAGTCTTCAACCAGTGTGTATTGCCAGTCCTCTCTTATGGATCAGAGACATGGAGTCTAACAGTTGGAGCAATACGAAAGTTACAGACAACGCAAAGGAGCATGGAGAGGTGCATGCTTGGAATAACTAGGAGAGATCGAAAAAGAAACACTTGGGTGAGAGAGCAAACTAGAGTAGAGGACATCATTGTTAAAGTAAAAGGACTGAAATGGCGATGGGCTGGGCATATTGCAAGAAGAACTGATCAACGATGGACAACAGAAATTCTGAACTGGATTCCAAGAGACCACCGAAGACCTAGAAAACGTCCTCAAACTAGATGGGTGGATGAAATAAGAAAAGAGGTTGGGGTGACGTGGAAACGAATGGCCCAGGATAGACTTGTGTGGAAAGCATTTGGAGAGACCTTCATCCAGCAGTGGATAGATAATGGTTGAATATGATGATGATATATAATGTAAAAAATAATAATAATAAATACACACAAAAGGTTAAACACTGGTAAAATAGCAATGAAAAAGATCACTCAAGCTTTCGGACGCATCAGCAGCAGTCCTTCATCAGGAGTAATGACGATGTTATGTTTCTGTCTCTTTTTTATACTTGAAATTTCTGGAAAACCCTTCATCAGAGTAGTCCCGCAGAATGGAAAAACCCAATGAGAACCAATGGGAGGCCTCCAATAGAATCATGGAAGAACCCCATTGGTTATGGCATGGTTCCCAATATTTAATCAATAATAATAATTAGGGAAAACAGCAAAATGGGTAGCGAAAAAACTATTACAAATAACATATTTAAAGAGCGTGATAAACAAAGCCGTTAATTAAGAAAATTAACAATGAAAGTAACGTCATGGAATGTACTTTTCAGAAAACAAGTAAAAAAATAATAATAAAAATAATAGTAATAATAATGACAAAATGATATTTCCAACGTACCAAAGCTGAGTTTTAATAAACCATGTGGAATGACGAGAATTTTCGTAGACTTTAGATATGACAAACCACTTGGATCAACGAGAAATTTTGATGAAACGCCATTACACTAAATGATAGAAACTTTTTTGATTGATTTAAAACATTGGACAGAAGTACATTTCATTAAAACTAAAGCGAACCGAGTTGGAAGACTATTGAAGAAAATTATTTTAGGAAACAATTGCTTTTGGAGCTTCTCAGTTTTAAAAATTTATGTACTAATAATGATATCTTCCCCAATTGTGTTTATATTTTCTTTATTATGGGCTTTAAATAGTTTATAGTTAGTAAACTATGGCAACAGGTTTCCCGATCATCCTTATTTGAAATTCTCTTGAAAATAGTGTATATGCACTTAATTTTTTAATTATATTTTCTCATAAATACCATTAGGTAGCGTTAAAAATACCACTTTAATTAGCATATACAAATGGGAATTACAGTGGGGGGGTCGAAAGTATGTTTACACTGGAATATTGACACTTCTCACCCGTATAACAAAAAAACTATTAGCAGTAAAAATCAACAAATTTAATGGAATAAGTAACAAATCGTATGTCCTAATTTCTTGAAAGTTACAGACTTGTAACACAAATTGGTTTCATATATTTAAACAACATTTGAACCCTCTCCAGAATATGAAGAGCAAAATTAAGTTTACAAATAAATAAACCATCAAAAAAGTAAAAATCTAGTACTTGGTAGGGCCTCCCTTGATCCGAATGACTTCACTGAGCCGTTGAGGCATGCTGTGGATCAAGTTAGTCATAACATTTGATGAGATGCTGCTTCAAGCTTCCTGCAATGCAGTCTTGAATGCAGGGATGTGTGTACGACATGATAATGTCACATAGTTGTCTAAAATCCCCAAAAGTTTTTCAATGGGGTTCAAATCAAGTAATTGAGATGGCCATTCGAGCACCTTTATCTTCTTGGAGGCAAAATAAGCAGTTAAAATACGAGATTTATGTCTAAAGATGCTGTCTTGTTGGAAAGACCAACCTCTTTTCAATCCCAACTTCACCTTGGATAGAATCAAATTTGATTCCAAAATCTCCTTATACTTGTGGGAGTTCATAAGGCCATCAATGAATACCAAATTTCTCGTTGCATTATTGGTAAAACAACCACAAACCGTAACTGATGATGGGTGTTTGATTGTTGGCTGCAAATTCTTGACATTAAACGCTGTTCCATCTTTTCTAAACACTATTTTCTTCTGTTGTTTTAAAGGTTCAAACTTGCTTTCATCGCTCCACATCACATTTTCCCAGAATTTGAGTAGCTTATCAGCATGTTGAATTGCAAATTTTGAACTCCTTTGTTTATTTTTGGAAGAGATATAAGGTTTCTTACGTGTAATTCTTTCTTTATATCCCACCTTGTTTAACACCCTTGAAATTTGTCTCCGTGATATTGTCTTTTTGAATTGATCTTGAAATTCTTCTTGGATTTCCCTTCTCGATGTAAATGGGTTTTTGTTTATGGTTCTCATAATCGTCTTGCGCTCCCTTTCTGTGAACTTTGGTTTTCGACCTGTCCTTTGGGTGCTTACAACGTGTCCATTGATTTCATATCTTTTCACTATTTTCTGAGCTCCCATTGCACTTATTTCATACTTTTCTCCTAACTGTCTGTAGGATAATTTGCCATCCACTCTGTCTTTAGTTAAGGCTGTTCTTTCAATCACCGATAGTTCCCGTGTTTTCACCATTTTCACTCTACCCTTTATAAATCCGTGACTCACACATTCTCATGAGTCGTTGATTATGCAAATTCGATTATATACAAATTGCATGGACACAGAAATTTGTTTTCAATTTTACTTTTTCTTTATGTTTTATTTATTTCTAAACTTAATTTTGCTCTTCAAATTCTGGAGGGGGTTCAAATTTTGTTTAAATACATAAGATCAATGTGTGTTATAAGTCTGTAACTTTCAAGAAATAAAGACATTTGATTTGTACTTATTCCATTAAATTTGAAAAATTCTACTGTTATAGTTTTTTGTTAAACGGGTGAGAAGGGTCAACATTCCAGTCTAAGCGTGCTCTCGCCCTTCACTGTAGTTTTGTAATTAGGAAAGCAAGGCAATTATGATTAACAAGTGTTATAATTTATTCACTCTCACAGCACTGTTTAAAATTTTATACACAACTTGAGATTCATAAATACACAAATAGTTTGGCAGTATTAACTATTTATATTTTGGTGAGGCCTATAAAAGTTTAATTACTTTAAATGACTGTCTATTAATATATTGTTAGGTATTATTACCCTTCTCAGGATTTATATTAATATATTATTATACTTACTCCTAAAATTTTTAGAGAACAGAGAAAATGATAATGAATATCATGACAAATACCGATTACTTTATGAAAGAATAAAAGTATAATGAATATATCTCTTTTTTAATATACACCGAAGAGTATTAGATTATGGGTTAAATCAACTTATGAAGCAAAAGAAATGTCGAACAATTTCTATTAAAATGTCAGTTTTTTAGTTAGTTTACTATTATATATGTCCTCTTATTTCATTTGAAATTACTAGCTATGTAAAACACTGAAACTGGGTGAAATTTCTATTTAAATAAATATGCATATGTTTCCCATGTAGCTAAATGTCAGCTAGACAATTCTGTATAGAAATTTTGAAAAATTTAGAAGTGCAAAAGATTTTTTCAAAAAAGGGACAAAGACAAGCCGGTTTGGGTGACTTTGTCTCACATGCCTCAACTAATCATTCAACAGAGCCTTCACAGAATTTGGATAAATTCTCACCTCATGTTTATAGCTGAGGAAAGCAGTTACGGATCCCTTAAGTGTTTTGTAAAGATCTAGGGTTTGGTATGTTACCGCTGTTGAGGCATTTGGTAAAGAATTTTGCGAGTATGTCTTCTACATGTTCTCCAGCTTCTTTTAAGATATCTAATGTAATGCCATCATCGCCAGGGGCTCTTCCTTTCTTCATATTTTTTATTGCAAATGAAACTTCTTCTTTTAAGATTTTAGGAGCTGTTCCTTCGACTATTTCGGCGTCTTCGTTTAATCCACTGTTACTTTCATATAGTTTTTTGTAGAATTCTTCAACTCTTCTAAGTATTTCTTCCCTATTTCTTGTTACGGTGCCATCCTCTCCTTTTAATGCAATGATGTGTTTCTTCCCAACAGACAAACTTCCTTTAACAACCCTAAGGCTCTTGCTGTTTTCAATGGCCTTCCTTACTAACTCACAATTGAATTTTCTTATATCTTCTTTCATGTTTTTGCGCAAAGTTTTGCAAAGTTCTACATACTCGATCTTGCAACTGGTATTTTGATTGTCCACCTTCATAAGTCTTCGCCTTTTCATGAGTTGTTTCGTCTTCTCAGATAATTTGCTATTGTGCTTTTTACATATTACACCACCAATTTCCCCAGCAGTTTCAACTATTGTCTTAACAATGTTTTCATTTGCTTCTGAGATATCAATTTCTTCAATAAGTCCTTCCAGTGCAGAAAAGCGATTTTTTAATTCCAACTTGAATGCCTCGGTATTTACTTTCAGTTTCATTAGATCCACCCTCTTACTTACTTGTTTCCTAATGAGCTTCTGTCGTTCTAATTTAGTATTTAAGTGCACTTTACATCTCACCATTCGATGATCACTTCCAGTATTAAATCTGTTCAGTACACTGCAATCTTCAATAATTGATTTCTTGTTTGCCAGGATATAGTCAATTTCACTAGTTCCCCCATTTGGGTGTTTCCATGTCCATTTTCTTTGCGGTTTCTTCTTAAAAAATGAATTCATGATGCTAAGGTTTTCAGCTTCTGCAAATTCGATGAGTTGATCGCCACGTTCATTCCTTTCCCCATATCCGTATTTACCAACCGATGTCTCTCCTTGTTCCTGTTGTCCAATTCTTGCATTGAAATCCCCCATGATGAGCTTGATATGTTGTTTCCCTTTGGTGTGTAACTCTTTGATTTCTTCATAAAATTCTTCAACCTCTTCGTCGGTATGGCTTGATGTTGGTGCATATACCTGTACTATTTGAAGTTGGTATCGCTGGGTTAGTTGAACAACAAGCCTCGCTGCTCGATCTGATGTACTTTCAACTTCCAGAAGACAGTCTTTAATTCTTTTGTTGATTAAGAAGCCAACACCACTTGTTCTTCCAGTTTCCGTTCCTCTATAGTAAAACAAATGTCCGCTTTTCAGTTCCACCAACTCTTCACCTTTTCTTCTAATTTCACTGAGTCCTACAATGTCCCATTTGATCTTGTCTAGTTCCTCTTCCAATTCCTGAAGTTTTGCTTCAGAAGCAAGGGATCGTCCATTAAACGTAGCCAAGGTCAATAACAAACGGCAGCCTGGGCCATTCCAGTGATTCTTAGCACCCCCTGCTTTCATGCCACACTGACCGCTGCCTTGATCAGGAGCACTCCAGCACCTGGAGACTAGGGGCCATGGTTTCTGGTGTATTAGCGATATATGTATATATGTATGTAGGAGAATGGAATTTGTGTATAAATAAACAACAAAATGAGGTAATTCAACCTTTCTTTAATAACCTAATCATACCACAAAACGTAAATTTCTTGTGTTTTTCAAATAAACGGTGTATGAAATACTTTTCCGTTGGTTATTTTGAAATTATATTAAATATATTTGAAATTGTACTATTTAATAAATTAAAGCATTCAATGATATCCTACAATTAATTATATGGAACCAAGTAAGGTGAGTCCTGATGTGATGTGCATATTTAAACCTTTCGAACAGTGGCAGTTCTGGGCAATAAAATGTGGGAGGCGCAAATGCCATCAGTGCTGCCGTTTAAATTTGTTTTTATAATTAAAAAATAAAATCAGGTTATATTTGGGGACCATGGCCCCCCGGCCCTATCCTAGAACCGCCACTGGTTTTAAACATAGATAACAATGCAATCAAATTTTTACATTAACTTTAATTTTGTAACATGTGTAACACACCCAACCGAAATGGTCACCCGACGCCACTGGTGCGTAAGTATAAATGTTTTTGCAATTTCTATGCGCATATATGTAATAGACAAGCATACACCATATTTCTCTCGTATATAATAAAGATATTATTCAGGAGACGCATAACATCTTAAGGGTTATTGAATTAGAAATCTTTTATTTCGCAGGATAGGTTTTGGGAAATGGCGTATTACCACTCTGAACATTGACAATATTGACTATCATGGACACTTTTATCCTGCTTTTCCTGCCATCTATTGTTTTTTCTATGGGAGAAACAGGAGGAAAAGGATATCGATTAACACAAAATCGGCTGACAACAAGAATTAGCCAATATACCGTGAAAGAATAAATCTCTGCAAAACAATACGAAGCAGTTAATCCCGGCCATTCCGGGAGGTCAGAACAAAAGAAAATAAATAAATAAAAACGAAAGGAAAGTGGAAGTTCGTGTGTCGGATCTCCTGAGGATATTATTCGCCTCATTTACGAAGTGAAGGCCTTGGATGAAGTAAAACAGAGGGAGAGGCGCAGCGGACTTTTTAAGGGTAGGCGAAAGACAAAATCAATAATAAAAATATAAAAAGCGAAAAGTAAGGCCCACAGACTTTAAAATATCTACATTTAGAAAGAGCAAGCGGCGTCTTTTAAAATTTTAAGCTACCGTTCGAAGAATTCATGATCAGAACAAGATTTTCAAATTTTTGGGAGAATAGCCGTTGTAAAAATACTTTCAAAATGTTGTGTTTTAAATATGGTTCAGTTGGAATATTCATGCGTGTGTGTGTGCTTTGTTAAATGCTTTGCACTGCTTGTTTAATTGAAGCTTAAAATTTAATAATAGATGAAATTTTGTGAATTAAAATTTAAAACCCAATTACATCTACCGTTACTAGCTAGCGTTCCGTTGGATTCTCTAAATTTTGAGTATGAAAATTACACTAAACTTTGAAATGTATTTGCCGCAGTCAATGAATCTCATGAAAACGACAATGAATTTATAGAATGTTTGTATGAACAAAAAAAGTTTTCGTCAACGAAAAAAGTACACCTTTTTATTGAGATGTCTGTATCTCATACATGTCTATCGATCATAAACTGCAAACATCTCAAAGTTTGTTTCTGGGTTTTGCGCCACAATGACAGCAAACGTCATACTGCGTCGGGAAACATGGTTTTTCGAGAAATTCAAACCACGTATGGGCTAGGGAACCAACCTCCGTCCTGCAATGAGAAGTTATTCCGTGACTGCCTGCCACCTTCCCTCCCTTCCTCCCTATTTACCTACCTGCCTGCCCATCCGTTCGTCCATCCGCCCATAAATCGAACCCAGAATTACGGGGCTGTAGAAAATTTAAAATAACTTATAGTCCATCGTAAATGAAACCGAAATTATAATAAATGAAACCTAAATTAATAGATTAAATCTAAATTAATAGAATAAACCTAAATTTATAGGTGAAACATAAATTAATATACGAATCCTAAATTAATAAATGAAACATAAATTAATATACGAATCCTAAATTAATAAATGAAACATAAATTAATAAATAAACCAAAGACATCACAGGTCATTATGCCCTGGGACCTGCAGTTTAAATGTTCTGTACCTAGAAATTACCTAGTAAACCTATTTACCTAGTAAAGTTTCTGCCCTAGGGCAGAAAAATAACTCACAATCTGTACTTCACCATCAAAACACTGTCATCTCAAGACAATCGGAAATAATTAATTTCCAAATCTCTAAATTTTTTATTTTTTGAAAGTTATAAAATGAAATTAAAAATCAAAACTGATCAGTGATTCAAGCCATAATCTCCGAATTCACCGAATTGGTTTCGATTTCTGGTAAGCTGGATTGTATGTAAACGTATTTCGGTTGGATGATTTCGTTAAGCCGCAAGTCCTGGCTTAACGTGAAGTTTTTAATAGAAAATTCAAAATTAATATAATCCGAAATTAATATAACCTCTAATAACGATGATACCTTTCTTTAATAGTTTTTAATATGTATTCTTTATTTAATATGGTTTTTTAGTATTTGTTTAATATATTTTGTTATTGGAGATCAAACTGAATGAGAGAGGGAGAGAGAGAGGAGGGGAGAAGATGCATTAAATCTTTATACAACTATTCGGGAAATATTAAAAATATTGGGTAGCCATTTTATGAACTTAAATGTTAAATTCGGTTAGAATATTTCATAAGATTTTACTACACAGTACTTGGAAACTGCCTTTATGCGTTGGGGTTGCCTTTTCAATTTTGAGAAATGCCTTCTTGATATAAAAAGAGAGAAACGTTTCCTTAAGGAAAATACTGCCTTCAGTGCAAACCTTTATCGTAGACGCAATTTAAGTGACAGCGCAACCCCAAGCTTGACTCTGAATAAAGACTTAGATTGACAGAAACAAGCCCAGCTGAGCCTTTTCCTAATCCGGGACGTATACTGACCAATTGCACATACACGGTTCGCACGAGTGTAAGATTTTCGGAACCTTGTTTCGGAGATAGTTATCAGATAAAGAAAAAGGGATTTTCTTTGAATTGTCCTTCAATATTTCTTTGGCTTCTCGGTTTAGAACTCAATGTAAAAAAAGGAAGCCGAAAACTGCACTTCTCAATGCCGAATATCGATTCGAAAAGGAACTTTGAGGCCACATGATTTTTTTTTACCTCTTAACAAATAAATATAAAAATTTAATATTCCTCAAAAAATGATTTTAAATTATAATAGACATGAGATTTTTGAAAACACACGCCTGCGCAAGCAAGAAAATGGGAAAGGAATAATTTTCCTATAAATATAAAATTAAAGAATAGTAAAGCTATTTAGCACAAATAGCGTAGGCATTTACTAAAAATGATATCGATTTAAACGTGAAATAAATGGGAACATACATGAAACATGTGGAAACATACATGAAACATGTGGAAACATACATGAAACATGTGGAAACATACATGAAACGTATATGAAACACATGCAAACGTACATAAAACATATGGAAAGACGTGTAAAAAGATGGTAAATAACGAATGCGAGCTGGTGTTTCTATATATATGCATCTATATATACATATATATATATATATATATAGACAGCAGGACCCGCGTATAACGAGAAGTTTGGGACTAACGATAGTGCTCACTATATTCGGTCGATCAGTAAATCCATTTTAAATTCGAAATTTTAAATTTTGAAAATAAATTTTATATAAGTAACATATCTAATTTTAATATGCATACAATAGTGCTCGAATACGTTTAAAATTTAATGAACAAGAAATTATATAGCAACTTGAAATTCAGTACAAAAAGTTAAAGAAAAAGCTCAATATAAAGCAACTTACAGTAGTAGTTCTCAAATTGAGTTGTACTTGAAGGTGGTAGAAAATTGCCCATTTTGTTGCTTGTTTTATTTTGCAGCATGTATGTTTATTTAATTTTCGTCGTAAAATACTCAGAGTATAGAAAGCATGGACATCAGTGTAAGCCATTGCCATAAAAAAGCGCTCAAAGTTTTCTTCGGATTCCATGGTGGCAGCATGCAAGTAGTCGTTTACTTGAGGCTAATGATTTTTTCGATTGTAAAAGTTGCTCTATGTATGAGTGCAAGGCCGGAATTAGGGTAGGACGTGCCCTAGGCACAACGATTTTTGGCGCCCCTCCATTGGCGTAACTAGGGGGCTAACCCCCAAGAAAATTTCTTCTAAGCATTGAGGTATACGGTTTAGCCCCCCCCTAGAAAATGGGTTAGTTCCCCTAGAAAATTAGATTTTTTTTTTCTTTAAATAAAATTTTGTCGTTCCGCCCCCTCAAATGCAACGAAAAATCTCGGAGGATAGGGAAGAGACGACATTTATGATTACCATATGTGAATTATTATAAGATATAATACCGATATTTTTATAAACAAATTTAGTTTATTTGACGATATTTTTTTTAATTTTTTTCGATGCTTTATAGGGGCAAAGCTGTTAGATTGACTTTGTTTTTCAGAATTTAAATTGAAGACAAAAGGTGTGAAGGGGCGCTTTCTCGGGGAGTGCGGATTGACGCAATTTTACAGTAGATAGAGTGTAATTAAAAGAAAGGAAAAGTTCGCCTCTATTTGCGTCCCTAAAAATTTGGCGCCCCCTTCATTTGGTATTTTTCTATGAATAAATTAATTTTATTTGACGACGATTGTTGGGATTTTTTTGGATATTGGGGAAAGGGGGGAAAAGACAGGATGCAGAACAAAATTTCAGTGAGGGCGCAAAGCTTGAAAATTCAGTTGTAAGTTCAGTTTTATTTCTTAGTTGCAGATAATCATTTTTAATGTAAATTTATTATTCTCAGGGGGGCGCACGCCCATTTCTTGGATTATTTCGGGGTTATTTCACGCAATTTTTCAAAATTTCAGATTTAGAAAAAAAGGTGGAGGTCAGTAGCGTAACGGAAAATCTCGGGTCCCCCGCTTTAATTTTTAGGGGCCACCCTTTTCACGAAAATTAACTTGTATATGAATATATATATAAAAAAACTATATAGCCTAGATATAATATAAAATAGTGTTGTGTCTTCTATAAGAAAGTAACCGGCGACGCATTCCAGTATTTTAAACAGAACACATGTCTATTAGTCACCGTTTCGTGAGGTAAGATTCGGGCACAAAGCTTGTACTATAGTTTCAAAACGCGTCTAGATTTTATAATTTTCGGTTGTTGAGTTCGATTTTAAAGGCAATAAAAACAGCTAAAGTAAATATGCGTAATGAGTTTGCCACAGTTGGAAACCGTTCATTTTACTTTATATTTTACCTAAAGATTAAAAAAAATCCTTATTAACTAAAAAATATAATAATATTATTATTTTTTTACTTATAAATTTTACGGAACATAAAAGACAATAAAAGGGGCACCCCTTTTCCTGGGGGCCAACGCCTTACGGGGGTTGCGGGGTTATCAGGGCGCCACTGGTGGAGGGCTCCTTCTCGGGGAAAGCTGATCGACAGAATTCTACGGTAAATAAATTATAATTTAAAAAAAAGAAATCTTCACCACTTTTTTTTGCGCCCCATGAAATTTGGCGCCCTGGGCAAGTGTCCAACGTACCCATTTATGAATCCGGCGCCATATGAGGGTAGCTTTTTACATTAAGTTGATGGTTTTCGGCTAACGGATGCTGCGAATTACATATTTTTGTATTGCATTTTTTTATTGGAAAAGAGATGAGTTTTCATAAATTTTTCCTCCGATTTTAAATGCTGCGAGGTCTTTTTGACCCTGTACATGTCAGTTTAAAGGACTCTGAATCTCCTAATCCATTTTCTTTATATATTATTTGGAATTTTCCACATCACGTTTTTGAAAATTTTCGCCGTTTTTCTTGCAAATCTAGTTGCGAAAAGTCATGTTCGCTAAAAAGGGATTAAATTGTTCATGGCAATTTAACATTATGCCAAACAAAATCCATATTTTCCTCTCTATATCCGAATACTCGCTCAATCTGGGCCCGCTATGAGTCGTTCTATACATAGAGCAAGAAAAATAATGTGTGGCTTAATTGAGTAATATCGTATCCCCTCGAACAATATCGTATCAACCTCGTATGGCTTAATTGAACAATATTATGAGTTCAAAAATTGAAATAGTAATAATAATAAATACACATATTAATTCCTATATATATATATTGTAAATGGCACCAGGGAAAGAAATGGAAGAAACGTGTAATAATAAGAAATACGTATCTTATTTGGCAAGAGAAAAATATCCAATATATAACGTAAATTTGTAAATGCAGTTGGGCCCAATAATAACATCATTCAAGGAACCGATCGATGAGAAATTGTAACTCTATAATTTTGCATAAATCAGAAGTATTCTCTGAACTATCGTTATAAAGAGGTTTCACTGTATAAAGCAAATAAATTACATATTGAAATTCGTTTAGTAAAGTAATCATAACCATCAAAATTATATAAGCTTGTAATTATTGCTTAACAATATCTTAAATTATAGTTATTACATTCATTTAAGTTGTCCATGAAAACCGTAACTTGGAAAAAAATGTACTTTTTCGTTATTTTAGAAAAGAAATTTGACAATGTTGTATCAAATGTAGTTGTAGATTCGGAAGGAAAAAAAAGATGATTTCCTTTGTAAATGCGTCAAATATGCTCAAATTTCAGCAATTCTTGGCTTTTACCCAAAATTTTATAATTCAAACTTTACATCAGGAATCGGGCTTGCAAAAATGTACCTGTTTTCTAAAATTTGTGCTCTCTTTGTGATGAAATATTATTAGAGTATAGAAATTTACATAAAGCTTATTTTAGAAGATATCCTAATAACAGCAATGTTCAAATACTCCTTGAGATGCTGCGCATTTCCTTATGGTAATACGGTCAATGTTTAAAATAATCCTTAATGAACAGCTTAATGTAGGCTATAAAATATAGAATGGACGCTTAATCGTATTATAATAAATTACATTTTAACCATAAAATTGTGGAAGACAATTTAACTTACATGTTTGAAACAAATATAATATTTAATGCCTTTTTTGGTATTCAAAAAGAAAATAATCGAGTCTTTTTCGGGAATAGTTTTCAAAATTTCACCGTCGCTGAATGTCAAGAATGGGGAAAGCTCTTGTAGTCTTAAGAGAAAGATCATGCGATTCGATTTTATGGAGGAACCTGCACCTAAAAATACAATGGGGGTTGAGCCTCTGACCCCCTTTACTGAAATATTAGTTAACAATGGTAATTGGTCAACACTTATGATAGGCATATACATAACACAATTGGTAATTCAAACTCAACCAATTGCTTTCACTTCAACCAGACTTTTATTTCTTACTCTTAAACCAATTTCCAAAATTCTGGTTAGATAATGCAATCTTACTTTTAATTGACCAGTGCTGAATAGCACAAATTGGTGATCACTCACTAATCATGAGCTAAGTTTCGCAAGCAACATTTTCATATACAGGGTGTTTCATAATTCTCTCCGGTGTTTGGGGACGCTATACTTAGAAAACTATGATGAATACGGCAAAATGTTTCATATCGTCATTTAAAGAATCACTTCATGTTCAAGTTTTACAGGTTTTCAACATGTGCACCCTTGATGACGCGGCATACTTTAATTCTAAAATCAAGTTCTTGCCATACTCGTCTCAACATGCCAAGATTAATGTTAGAAACGTACGAAGTACGACAACATTTGTACTACGCATGAATTGTGTTGTCTATAAATGCTTCATGTTGGTACTTTGCATGACATTTCCACTGTACTCTCACAACGGACTCGCATTTAGCGAATTGTAACACACAGTAAACTTTAGTACATTCGTAAACATCCTTTTCTGTTAACAACTGTCTACCACTCATTTGTTTACAACAGTCTTTGATTTTACCATGTTTGGCGCAGTATAGCCCAGATGCTCTTGCGCCATAAAAATCCAAACAAACCACTCATTTGTTCATTTACCGAATCCTACAAATGCTGTAATCTAGCTAATTTAGTAATAAAAAAACTTTAAGTGATTCTTTATATAGTAATATGAAACGTTTTGCTGTATTTTTTTTATTCCTTGTGATCGCTAAATATATAATTTTGTCCCTGTTTAGCTTTTATATGATATATATTAATTAGCAGTAATTTTTGTCCCTTCCACATTGCTATAGGTATTGACAACGCATTGTTTTATTTATAGGTTTTATATTTCTAGGATTAAAATGAATAAATAAAAAGATAGAATTAATAATTCTTAAAACCGGAATTAAAATCCTTTTTTATAAAAGGTGATGATTTTTCACTGAATTCTAAATTTTATCCTTCATAATAAAACTCAATTTAATGTTTGTCTGCTTTTCTACTAATTATCTTTGTGATTAATAAAAAAGTTAATTAATACTAATTAGTAATTAGGTAACAATGAGTATAAATATTTTAATAATTAGTTTTAACTAGTATTTATTTTTATTTAACTTTATTATTCATAAAATTTATTTAATGTTTAATTAATTAAAATGTTTTTATTAATTAATTTTATTTATTTTTAATTTATTTTTAATAACTAGGTAATTAATAATAATTAATACTAAAGGTTGAAAAATACGAAACTTTGCTTATTATCCTCGTACTAGCCGTATTTCTTAGTAATAAACAACTTTTTACAAACTTAAGAAAATGGGCAGAATATTATAATACCTGTATTCTTTTGTTGAAATTATCATAACAATGAACTCACTGGAATTTTTTTTGTAGAATATTAATAAAATTTATTAAAATATTGTTTATTTTCTAATTAGTTTCGAGGCGTGGAAATTGGCATCTCGAAACTTGAATCTAAAGTTGCAGATAAGAAGTTATATTTCATGTTTGCATTGTTTTATATAACCGATTAAAGTGTGTCTCTTTATTATTTGAAGTATTCCTTGAATCGATTTTTCATGTTTTTTTAAAATTATTACCAATGATTGTAAGTCCTTAATTAACTTGATATTACACGCTAATGTAAGTACAGGAGTGCAAATGATTATTTGTTTAATTATTATTTATTGCAATCATTTTCATCAATTATTTTCGTAAAAAGTATTGCTGGTTTTGTGGTGTTACGTAAATACAACTTGAAAGTTTCATCTTTTCAACAATGCACGGGAAACTGATTTTGTGCAAAATCCAATAATTCTCGCTTTTGTTGCATTTTTCTGTTTCCATCTTGGTTTCTGTTGCCATGGTGAGATTTATAGGCATACTTACATTCAACAGTTTAGTGTAAATGGGTACATTGACCACCCCAGTAACACATTAGGGAATATTCCGCACTCTATATATATCGTGTTACTCTTTATTTGTACTTAGAAAATTTTTCACGGATTAATCTTCAATTCGTTCACATTATTAATACACTAAATATAAAACTGGTGCAAATGAACTGTGGTTTAAAATTCGAGTTAAATTAGTAGTTGTAAAGTCACACATGAACACACATTTCATTGCCGTCCTATGCTAAGAATACTGGCTCTCGACAGAGCACCACATTGAAACACCCTCAATTGCGGTAACTGCATAGGGGGTGACAGAACGAATCCCGAGCTTAGCATAGGACTTCAGTTATGGTGACCGAAGTACGGAACCTTTGTTAAGCTGAAGGTCCGTTTTGCCAATATGTATTCTCAATGTGGTGAGCTGAAGGCCGATTCCTTTTGATATCTATGTGTACGTGTGATAACAGAAAGAGAGACTTCAGTAGTAGTTGGAGCCACTATGGGATCAAAGGATGCCGCCACAGCGGGGGTCCCGAGTCTATTGTTATCGAACAATGGGCGACCACGCCCCTCTCGACGGAGTTCTGGAGTCAAAGTAAACAATTTGACTAAACTGAAAATTTTCATGCCTCTCGAATGCATCAAAATTTTTTGCAATGGGGAAAGGTGGCTCGAGGTAAATCGGCTCTGTATTCTAGCCCATACGTTTTTCTGCTGGTTGTTATAGGTGGCGCTGCAAACTAAATTATAGGGGACGCTGCTATTTGTGTTAAAGCTTATGTTTTCTGGTTTGGCAACACCAAAGTTTCCATTTTCCTATTTGAATATTTTTTTAACATTTGTGTACTTTGTAACCTTTTCGGATATTTCTGAAATTCGAGATTTTTTTTTTTCGGGGTAATTTCTGGGCTTTGAAACTTCTTCGGGTATGTGTGGGCTATGAAATTTTTCGAAGATGTTTCTATATTTGTTGTTGACCCCCCCCCCCAACAAATATCTGTACTTTGACAATATTTTGGAAAAATGATTCGGGGAAAGGTGGTCCGAGGTAAATCGACATTGTATTCCCTGATGGATGATTCCTGTTTCTCAGATCCCCACCATAAATAATAATAAAAAAAATTAAATAATTATAGGTGGCGCTGTATGGCCCATTTAAGCATATATTACGGACTTTGCTTATTTCCCATGTATGTATATGATCGTTCAATCCCTACAAGACGATCACCTAATATTTTTGACTTTGATTTATTTCCCGCGTTTTGGAGGAAAGTACAAAATCGTTCAAACCTTATAAGAAGACCACATCATATTTTCAACTTTGATTATTTGCCAAGTGATTAACAAAAATATAAGACTGATTACTCTCTCTAAGACGACTATCTCATTAAGAAGGCTTTATCAACAATCGTATTTATCTCAAATAAAGAATCATGACCTTGATTATATCCCATGTGTTTTATGGTATTAGGTAAAAATTGCATGAGTGATCACGAGTCCATTGTTCTCGAACAATGGACTCTCCCCCCCAACCGCGGTGGTGGTATCCTTTAATCCCCATAGTGACACCAACTACTACTGATCTCCATCCTGGAGTGACTCCATTCAACATGGATGTTTTTGATGATATATATACAGTGGTACCTCGGTAAACATCCCTAATTTGTCTCAAATCCTTGGACTTATACCAATCAGGACGTATACCAAACGAATTTCCCCCATAAGAAATAAAGGTAGAATGATTAATTTGTTTCCATGAAAAAATCCTATTCTTATTGGCATATTATACATGGATGGGGTTGTATCAAATAATTTAAACGCTACATAATACTAAAATAAATAAATACAAAACAAATAAATGAAAGTTTAATCTTACTTTATCTTGCTGAAAAGAGTTGAACACATACTAAGCAGCAGCGGCTTTTGGTGAAAATTTGGTAAGGTAGGAGTTAAGCCAAATCACCAAAATGCATCAAATTACGTATTTAATCAATAAGTAAAATCAGGTTCTTAGCGAATATACCTGTAGACCGTAATTTCGGTGAATCAGCCTAGTTCTGACTCACTAAAATAGCGCCACGTGCAGCAACTGGTACTGGTACTGAGAAGGGACGAGGAGGAGTAGATGTTATTGTTTAGAAGGAGAGTCCCCTTCCAATAAAACTTCAGGAATCTGAAATTCTGGTGTTTTTTCTCTTTCTTTTTGTCTCGAGAGAGAGGTAAACAAGGGTAGCGCATGGTGTCGTGACTCATGTTTGACTCATATAAGTTCTAGCACGCGAGTCGTATTCCAAACAAAGGGCGTATGATATACCAAGCAAAATTTTTCGAGTCTAAACAGGACGTATACGAAGTTGGACTTATTGCAAAGCGGAAGTATACGGAGATACCACTGCATATATATATATATATATTTGTGTGGTTCTGTGTGTGTGTTTTTGTGTATTATGTGGGTATATATATAGGAGACCCACACGCTGAACGTATGTGACGATGTGTGGAACCGGCCAGGCCAGTAACCTAGTGTCCTACCCCGCCTTCAAGTGGTGCAGGCTGAGCTTTCTATTTATGTGGCAAATTAATATTTGCTACACGGATAGAAAGGCGGAAGGGGAGGGCTAATTCACCAACCCGTCTAGCCAGCGTGGTGAAATGATGGCTAATTCCTCCATTATGTTGACACACCAAAAACCATGGCCCCTAGTCTCCAGGTGCTGGAGTGCTCCTGATCAAGGCAGCGGTCAGTGTGGCATGAAAGCAGGGGGTGCTAAGAATCACTGGAATGGCCCAGGCTGCCGTTTGTTATTGACCTTGGCTACGTTTAATGGACGAACCTACAAAAAACTAAGATCATGTTCAATAATTTTGTAGAGGAAACAAAAATACAAGTTGACAACATTGAGCTAGAAATTGCTGATTCATATATTTACCTTGGCCAGCTGATTTCAATGGATGGCAACATTATGAAAGAACTCAACAGACGTATTAAACTTGGCTGGAGTGCATTTGGAAGAAACAGTTTTATCCTGAAGGGGAAATTGCCTTTGTGTCTAAAAAGAAAGGTCTTCAACCAGTGTGTATTGCCAGTCCTCTCTTATGGATCAGAGACATGGAGTCTAACAGTTGGAGCAATACGAAAGTTACAGACAACGCAAAGGAGCATGGAGAGGTGCATGCTTGGAATAACTAGGAGAGATCGAAAAAGAAACACTTGGGTGAGAGAGCAAACTAGAGTAGAGGACATCATTGTTAAAGTAAAAGGGCTGAAATGGCGATGGGCTGGGCATATTGCAAGAAGAACTGATCAACGATGGACAACAGAAATTCTGAACTGGATTCCAAGAGACCACCGAAGACCTAGAAAACGTCCTCAAACTAGATGGGTGGATGAAATAAGAAAAGAGGTTGGGGTGACGTGGAAGCGAATTGCTCAGGATAGACTTGTGTGGAAAGCATTTGGAGAGACCTTCATCCAGCAGTGGATAGATAATGGTTGAATATGATGATGATGATGATGATATATATATATAAAATAGTTCTTCCTATTTTCTTATTGTCTTAAAAAGGATACCAAAATAATATATTTTATTATTAAAGGCAGAAAAGGAGATCTAGTTTATTTTTACAACAGAATATTTTCGCATTGACTTATACTTTCTGCTCTACAATAATAGAAAATATAAACGGAGAAGTAAAACAAAAAACTAATGGCTTTCTCTAATTGTTTCGAGAAATAAAATGTAATGTATCACATCCATTCGTTATTTTAATCAGTATCAGTGGGTGATCCATCATGTCTGTTCCACTTGTCAAGTTTTGGTATTTTGTGCTCCTTTCATGGCACAATTCCAGATGACGAAATCTTATAGACCAGAACGATTATTAGAAACCAATCTCCTAACGATCGTTTTAGCTTTTTTATCTGCCTACGGATATTTTGAAATAATATATCAATCACTCTTATTGTCTGCAGAGTATATTGGAAAGTTTCCTAATTTGTTAAAAGTTCAAAAAACGATTTATGAAATCCATTCTAAAGTTTCCGATTCAGCGTAATTATTTCCACATTAATTAATAATTATGAAATCTTATTCAGATTACATCAAAAGTTAATGTAATTTTGCACTCCTGGCCATATTAATTAAAGCTACTGAATGTATTTTCTATTGAAGTCTGTATAATTATTCTTGACATGTGACTTTTCATTCGAAGTATTAATAATCACACGAATTTGTCAGTGATAAGGTTATTAATCGTCAAAGTCTGAGAGCGGACATAGATTATTTATTAATTTTCTAATGTAAGCGAAATATATATTAACGATATTCCATATCGTAAAAACAATTAATGGAATTTAAACATTAACCTTGTAGTTTAGTGAACTATATTATCCATGCCCAATGACCCACACACACACACAGAATTTATTTGCATGTTTTGTTTTTTCTAAGGGGCCAAGCCCGCCTCCTTCCCTTGTTAAGCCAGAGAATTCACCGAAATGAATTTCTCACGTTTCTTCGTACACATTTAGGCAAGGATCTAACGTTTTCTCTGAACTATGAGAGCATGTAAAAAACAAATTTTTCAACGTACTCATTCTGGACTCGTACCCGCAATCTTAAAGTTGCCATCCCAATCTTCTCAAGTGAAGGCAAGAACTCTGTTCTCACTTGATAAAAGCGGGGGTGGGGTGTATTCCCTGGAAACGTCGTATTTTAAATTCAGCACATCAGTGGCGTCCATGTGATTACTTTAGGATGGGCTTAGAAAAATCAATAGTTCCTTCTCTCCCTCCCTTTCTCACATACACAAGGCTGTCAAATATTCTAATCAATGTACAAGATACTAAAATACTACGAAAATAATTAATACTAATTGACGATTAGTGAAGAGTTAAAAAGTGCCCGATTTTTAAATGTAAAAGGTAAAACTTTAGAAAGTAAAAGCATAGAAGAATCTGGCAAATCAAGTTTTAACAACGGTTAGGGGGGGGCTCTAGCCCCCGTCCCCCAGTATGGGCACCCATGCTACTCGTGCACTAATGCCGGAATAATAGTTACTATGGAATCTCCTGGATAAATTCTATATTGTTTTGTTAGACAATACAAAGAAAAGAATGATAAATCAAAAACAGCGAATAAGAAATTACATAATGTCTATGTAATCTCCAACTTTTCAAGCCGCGACCCATTTTTATAGTAACCAAGTAATCCGCGACCCCCTTTTATAGTAACCAAAAGATCTGCGACCCCTCTGTCCGCCGCCGCCACATTTGTATAATAAAAGCATTTTTAACAAAGTAAAGAAAACACATTAGATATAGAATTATATTAATTATGTACATTTTATATATTATATTAATTTTGTCTATTTTATGTATTATATTAATTATGTATATTTTATACATTATGTTAATTATGTATATTTTATACATTATGTTAATTATGTATATTTTATATTAATCATGTATATTTTATATATTATATTAATCATAGATATAAAGTTAACAACCATTAGTAGAATATTGCAATGTGTGTAGCCATGTTGAAATATAAAAGCGTTGGAAACATTTGGTATGAAATTCCTTATAAAAATAATTGCAACTAAAAATAGTTGCGGCGACCCCTCCCCCCTCCCCAAGAAACTTATTCGCGACCCCCAGGAAACAATGGTCTACGCTAAGAAGGGAGAAATTATATTTCCGCTATAAATTTTTGTGAGAATATGCCTCTTGATATTTTTCTTGATACTTACGCCATTTGTGCTTTATTGAAATAGACGAATCTTTTAATTCTGCAATAATGGGAAGAACGTATGCACACACTTAAAATAAAAAAATGGAAGTCATTTACAATTATTATTTAGAGACTTTCGAAACGTTAAAATCCGATAATGAATAAAACATAGGGATAGTAATGTATATATTGATATTGCGGATTTAATTACTGGTCTTCAGCTAGTTATGCCAGTGTAAGACATTTTTTATAGACCTACCACTTCGTATGCAAATATTGTATGTAAATCTGGAAAATAAATAAATACATTATCATTATTGTTTTATAAATAATAAATTTAGATCCCCAATTAATAAAGCTCACATAAAAAGAGCGCTTCACGCGTGTATTAGAATGGAGCAGGAAATTTAGTACGTGACATCTTTTAAAATAGTCCTTTGGTACAAAGCAACAAGATTAGCAATTTTGGGTAAAGAATTATTTTTGATATCTTGTAATGGAACACCACTAGGATTGCGTGTTTCTAGCGGTCTAAATGAGATAAACGCATTGGATTATTGCAATGAATTAGTAATCTTATAAAAATATGTACAGTCAGAAATGGCAGACCACATTTGAAATTATTTATTACAAAAAAATATTCGCTAGATTACGTCTCTAAATTTTTTTTAGCTTTTTTTTTTTAAATTGTAAAAAATAATTTAAATATGAACTATCCAAAGGTAAGCGACCTCAGAGTTAGCGGTAATAGCTATGGAAATAAAATTTGGAATGGGCGTGAAATGTAATTAATTACAAAAAGTATTGTTAATTCAAATGAGCAAAATATGACCTGGCTATCTTTGATTGAAATATAAACATATTAAAATTTATTATCACTTTCTTATAATTATAATGAAATATAATTTATTATTGTTGTTTTTCTTTACCTGTTGGTCATTGAGATTTCCATTACTGTCAAAGAATAAATCTTCAGCAAACCATCGACTTAAGGGGACCGCGGTTTACGAGATATATTTCCACTAGTAAAACTTTGCCGCTTGGATACCTCAATAAAGGATTTTTATCAGACCCTGCACAAGATTTCGAAGGGGGGGTTGTTTATGAAAAATAGGGGGAAAGGTTGATGAACATTTTTTTTCTCATAACGAATTCTATTTTGCAATTATTAATATTGTTCACCTTCATTTTATTTATTAATTTGGAGATTAATTCCTGAAACCTTCCTTGTGTATGGTTTTATTTCATATAGGTTCATGTATATTTTATTATTGAAAATATTGGGCATAAAGGTATTTAATATTGTAATACTAAATTATTAAAACTGCAGAGTTATAATATTAAAATGATTATTTAGAGACATTTGAAATTTACAGATTCCTGATTCAACAGATCCCTGGTATTCCTTTATTAGTCTGAAGAAGACCCATTTCAGTAAAGAGAAATGAAATGAAGACTGAATTAACCGAAATATGTAGCATTATTTATGAGTTGTCTTCAGTTAGTAATCAAACGTACTTTACTTTATTATGTGGCTTCTACGTAAGAAATATTTATGTATATGTATGATTTATTTCGACATTTTAAAACTTTTACGTAGTTTACAAACGTCAAATAAACTTACTGGAAAAGAAATTTCTTCTCTTTTAATTAATTCAATCAAGTTTGCATTATTTAAGATATAATAAAAGTACTTTAATCAAAAAATACAGTAAAACTTGTTAGACAAAATATATTAAAAAAGAAATGTACATTTATACATAGTCCCTCTTCAATACAGTCAGTCTTCTTATACACTTACGTTAGTTTTTATACAGTCAGTTGTTTTATACAGTCAGACTTTAAATAGTAAGTTCTAAAATAATCGTTATATATATTTAGTAAGTTAAATGATCACATATTTTTAATATTTTAAAAGAGATTTGTTTATTAAGAAAGGATGATTAAATAATGACAATGAGAGAAAATTTATAAAGAATGTTTGGTAATTGTTGTCTAAAACGGCCATAATCCAAATATTAAGCAGAGTTTCCCTTTGAGACACATAATTTATACTAATTTATAAAATATGCACAGCAATATTTATTTTCTTAAATGAGTATTTCAA
This sequence comes from Dysdera silvatica, assembly GCA_006491805.2. Lineage (NCBI taxonomy): Eukaryota > Metazoa > Arthropoda > Arachnida > Araneae > Dysderidae > Dysdera > Dysdera silvatica. Next base: position 614,809 of record QLNU02014176.1, read on the forward strand.
TTTTTGAATTTATTTTCCTGGAAACTTTGGTTATAAATGCTACGTCAGTATTTTTTATTTATGGTTTTTGCATGCAACTGCAAAAAAAAAGTAATTCTATTCGAAATATGTCATGTAAGAATAAATTCAGAAATAAGGATTTAAGCAAACTAAAGGAAAATTTGTGTAAATCCACTTACAGTTTATCATTTCAAATCAGTGTTCAGTTGAAATTTTCATATTCGATATTCATATATATCGTTTACGCATGAACGATAGCACCATCGATGATACGACATTATCGATTAAAATGCTTTAATTCTAAGGATGTTGATCTCTAGGTACAGAAGGGAGTACATAACATATTTTAGTTATGATTATCAGAATACCTAATAGGGGATATCTTAATAGTAGGGTGAATCAAAACACGGTTGCAAAGTACACAACCTTTATTAACTGTAGCAATGTCCATGCATAATTATGCGCACGTTGTTATAATTCAACCAAAGTGTATAATTATGCAATAGAAGATAAATTCACTATATTGTAAAACCCTTCATTATTGTACATCCACGTAACAGAAAAATGTGCATGCAAAAGAGATGCCACAGGAAGTAAGGCGGATAGCATTGTTAGGAAATGCTTGCTGGGGAATTTTTCTCTGACAGTTAGAACGGACTGACAGTTTTTGAGAGGTGTCCATTAAGAGAGGGTTTTACTGTATAATATTTTTTAAGATATTCTTCAATACCACCTGTGACGCAAATGCACATTGCTATGAGATTTTTACTACATTGAAAAAATCACTCGTTTTCTGTAAAATAATCCACACAAAACATATGTTAATTAATATGCCCATATCCCGAAATATTGATATAACTTTCAAACCTTCCCATTTCCAATTGATGCGTTACTAGTATATATATATATTTATTTATTTAGGGTGATTTTATAATTAGCTCTACTTAAAACTATTTCGGGCTTTTACATTAGTTTCAGAAGAGTAACGCTAATCTTAGATCAATCGATTTTCATTCCTTGGTCAGATGATTAAAGACCACGGAACAATTGACGAAAAGGCAATTGATCAAAAGATCCTAGAAAAAAAAGATTTCCTCAAGCCCCTCCTTTATTTTATTTTTTTGTCACCTGCTTGGCTTCCACCAACGCAGAATGTAATCTATTGTTGTCTAGCGACCTTTTCAACTGGGGAAGTTGGCACTCTAATTAAGGGAGTTTTAGATTAATTAATGACTTCAACTTTGTTAGAAGATACTTTCTTTACAGAACTTCTCAGCTGTATGTAGCATTACTCACCTTTCATATATTTTAAATAAAGTTCCGGTCCATACACCTTAGGAAATGAGTCGAATTTAAACGAAGAATTAAAGAAGAACCGGGAATTAAAGGAAATAAAGCAAAAAAGTAAACAAAAGAAGTAACAAAGAATTATATGTTCGAAAATTTACTACAAAATAATGCATTTTAGAGTGCATTACTTGTTCTCCAAATGAAATGAGTAAGAATTGTTAAAATTTTAGTATTTTTAAGCTGGGATTCTGACTGCAACTTACATTAAACCCATTGTAATTTGAATTCAATTTAGTGAAACGTACAATAACTTTTACATGATTAGTTGCATTAAATTTACTTTGTAACTTACACTAATATTATTGAAGCTTATCTTGTTTGTTGAAACTTACGTTCATTTCAGTATTAAAGCTCATATTGAACATATAAAGGGTGATTCTAAATTCATATACCAAGTTCTAGTGGGTGATTGGTGGGCTACATTTAAACAAACATTTTGTGTAAAATAATGTATGTCACTAACTGTCGCGTTTAAGCGCCAGAGGGCGCTGTTTGGAACTGAAAATAGCTCCTATGTATTTGGATGCTACTTTTTTTTTTAGTTTAATGATATATTTTTTAGTTTAGTGGTTTACCTTGTATCATATTTTCTTAATACCGTATACAATAATATTAATGTATACTTGTATGGTAATATTTTATAGTATTTTTATTTCTTATGATTAATGTTTTTATTCTTATTATTAACATTTTATATTATTGTAAACTTGTATAGTAATATATATTTAATACCCTGATTAAAAAATAAATTTTCGTCCTTTATGTGGTCTTCGTTCGTGAGTGAATTAGTAAAGTTCTTAATTTCTGAAAATCTTCCATGTATCATAGCTAGAGATAACACCACTAATACGTTTAACTTCTTCATCTGTAATCAAATTTCCAACCACTTGCGTATGCAGGGGGTGTTGATGGGGGTTGTAACCCCCATTGTAATGAAATTTTGTATATTTAACACAGAAGTACATGAGTTGTAGCTCTGTAATCCCAACTGGGTCCTATAACCCCCCTTACGAACTTTCCGCCGATGTTTCCACCCATTGGCGTACGCAGGGGGTGTTGATGGGAGTTGTGACCCCCCCATTGCAATGAAATTTTGTATATTTAACATAGAAATATGTGAGTTGAAGCTCTGTAACCCCCCATTGAGCCTATAACCCCCTTACGAACTTTATGCGTACGCCTATGTTTCCAACCGACGTGATGGCAACACAGACCATCATCATGAACATAAACAGAAGACGTCATTGCTATGACGATGATAGCCGTTTAGTGATATTGACTTAGATATTAGCGACGTTGTTATATTAATGTTTTATAAAAATAACTGCGCCATAAAATTTTGTATATTCTTCGCTTCTATTGATTAGTACAGTGTGTCCTCATTAAACCATTTATTGTTGCACACAGTTTGGATTTTTATACTGATTTATTATCATCAGTTTACTTATCATCATTAGCTTATAAACACAAAATGGTTGCATTAATTACCTCTATAGAATCAGGCCTATATACAGGGCATATATCAGCTTACCTTGAAAGAACAATTGGTAATTATTGTTAATACATTGGACTGGAAGGACAATGCATATGCACAATGCTTTATGTACATTACAGTTGCAGTAGCAAATTTTGATTTGGAAAGTTTCGATTGTGTTATGGTAAAAGTTGGCAACCCTACATTACAAAAAATAGCCCTCTTTTAAAGAAGAGATGGCATTTCCTGATTATTTCGAGGCCCCTTGCATATATAACCTTGGAATAGCGCCAAGACTTCTGTTTTTCCTCAGCCACACTCTGACGTTACAGATAGCTTCTAATATGGGTCCCGATGCAAAGTGAGAGAGCTCGTGTTGTTGCTTCATGGTTTTCCTGTTCGTCCTTGGACTTTAAGAGACAGAAGACCTATTCTTTGCGTTCGTTTGAAACTATTTGTTAATAGTTTTTTTGTTCCTAAATACATGGATAACCTTTGTGCATTTATAAGTAGTTTATAGAATCATTTCTAAATGAAAAAGCTACGAAAAATTGTTCAAAAGCATAGAACTAGACATTTTAAACCTTATCTAGAACCCCCGTAATATATTGGGGTGTGTAAAGATAGAGTGTAATTCAGAATAATTGGGTAGTTCGTAGTGTGTAATTCAAAATAAAATATGGAAACACCATTTTGTTTTCATTTAATACATCTTACAGTTAAATTAAGATTATACCTGCAGATACCCCGAGCGTAATTCTGAAAAGAACGATTAAAAAGCTCAGGAAAAATTTATTTTCCAGGTCCATTTATCCTAAAGTACGTAAAATGTAGTAATTAAGTTCCCCAGATTCATTACGAACAGTGTTTGGGATAATTCACTTTAATGTGTGGTTAAAAAAAAGTTACAACACATGACATTTCCTACTTTTATAATTGCACTGATAATTAAGTTTGCAGTCGTTAAAGGACATTAAAAATATTTTTGCGTTTTTGTATTTATTAAATTGCGGGGAAAATACTTTGGACACCACAGGTAAAATGTTCTGCGAAGCCAATACGAAAAATATTCTGCCAGGAATTAAAGTAAATTTTGGACGACATTACTTCGAGGATTTTCTTTAATTAACCTACACAAACGGTACACCTAAAACAAATTTAAATGTTTTTTCAGAAAAGTCTATTCTGTAGGATTTTGGTTCTGCATTTATTTATATAGACTTCATGTCGTTTTCATCAATAGAAACTTCGTTGTTCGGTAAAAGCATTTTAATGTCACCGCAATTACTTCAATATAGTTCTAGCAGTTCCATATTTTGTTTCATTGTCCTCTTACTGGGAGAATTGAAGAATAGATACGCACATTTAGTTTTTATAATCTTTACTCTAACAAAGACTCTGAAAATGGGTAATCACATTAATCACCTGTTGCAATTACTCTCTTAAACGCTGTTCTTTTCAACAAGCTCCCATACATTTCTTCTTAAGGAGATTAAACTTTAGACGACGTCCAAAGACTACGTTTCCTTTCCAACACGAAGCCTTTCCACCTCCTTCGTCTCCTTTTTCTTCTATTTCCACTTAGAAGAAAAGTAGGGCGAAGTGTCAGGACCACTTTTTCGATTCAACCTCTTTGACCCAATCACGGACAGGGTCTAAAAAATCACCAGGATATCCTGAAGCATTCTAGGCAATGAGGAAGAAGGAGGAATGGTTGCAAAGGGTGGAGGGAAAGAAGAATGATTGTATATGTTGGGGTGTGGGGAAGTCAGTTAATCCATAATGGATACAGCGGGCGCTACCAATCAAAGAGATGGAGACTGGGAGTTAATAATTCAAGCACCCAATGTGTGATGAAGCAAGAATGGTAGGGGCTGGTGCGAATGGTCAGCAAGAGATCGAATTACTGCCCTCGACATCCCAGCTGACAGTCGACATGTCGGTGATGTGGTCAACTGCCATCATATGCGGTTTAGATGGACAACATTCGATGGGCGGGACAGTTTTCTAAGGCAGGTTGAACATGAGCTGGGGATACTTATTTCTACGATTGAAAACAGTGCATAATTTTGTAATAAAAATATCTGCGTAGAACTGTCTTCACAGACAAATAAAATACTTCATTGCTGAAGCCTAAGAATACATTTTGTTCTGATAATTATAAACCGAATTTAGATGATCGCAAAATTTAAATTAAAGATTGCAAAACAAATGCTCTTTTTCAAACGTAAAATATTTCTATAACAAATCAACCGAACATTGAAGTTGAGTATAAGAAAACTTAGAAAGGGAATATGAAATTTCATTACGAGGAGAAAATGTTAATTTAATTTCAAGAAA